>CAODLS011424228.1:0-18632 GCA_948243855.1 Flueggea neowawraea | reverse complement strand
ACTGCAGGATGCAACAATTGAGCAGCTTCTTCCTATTTTTCTTTCCCTGTTGAAAGATGAATTTCCTGATGTGCGTCTTAACATAATAAGCAAGCTCGATCAAGTGAATCAGGTTTGTGAGAATTTTGGGCAATGGAACTGGTTTAAAACTAATTATTTTGTAATTCATATTCAAATTGTAGTTTTATGTACTGAGTTTTTCATCATAATATCTGATCTTGGTAATTGACCTGCCTCCATGTGATGCAAATTTCTTTGGTTAACTGATGTCCAAAAGCAGTCTATTGCAGCAGTGATTTTGGTTTTATGTGATAATCCTGGCTCTTGAAAAATTACCGTACAGCTAGTGCTTTGGGCATGGAAACTCAAATATCTTTTTCTTTCATGTCCCTTTTGACTCGCATTGGATGGCCTACTCCTGCAGGTCATTGGAATTGATCTGCTATCCCAGTCATTGCTACCAGCTATTGTTGAGCTTGCTGAGGATAGACATTGGAGAGTTCGCCTTGCAATTATTGAGTATATACCTTTATTGGCTAGTCAATTGGGTGTTGGATTCTTTGATGATAAACTGGGGGCTCTTTGTATGCAGTGGTTACAGGATAAGGTTTGTTGTCAGATTCCCCTGCTTTGCTCCTGCTCTTCCAGAAACAAGTGGTCTGTTACTTTACATGTACCATTCTAGGGATTCTTTTGAATTCTCGTATATTTGAATTTTTTTAATTGTGCTGTCAATTTTCGATTGTCTTTTTTTCTTTATAGGGCCTTTTGTTCTGGATCCTCTTCTAAATGCAGCTAAATCTGGGACTTGAATTTAATTTATTCGTTTAGATTGAATACCTCGTCAGTTGGGAATTGACATTGGAAGAGTCTACATAGGGAGTGAGATTGTTGTTGCCTTAACATGATTGTCAATCCTGTAAATTGACATTGAGACTGTTTATATTGGCAGTCAACTTCTTTGCTGTAATTGGTTTGAGAAGTATCTGAGCTGGCTAAATTTCAGGTTTACTCAATTCGTGATGCTGCTGCAAACAATTTAAAACGCCTTGCCGAGGAATTTGGTCCAGAGTGGGCAATGCAGCACATAATTCCACAGGTTTATTTTCTTTACCTTTTATAATGGTTTTCTAGATTAGCGGCATGTTAAAATATTGAATGTGATATTGAGATTAGATACTATCAATAGTTTTGCATTTATGCTCTGGTACAGACATCAATGCCCATTCCTGATGTTTTTTGCCTATACAATGGTATATATATTGGGACATTCGGGCCCGATGGATTTGGGACATTTCTTGTAATTTTGTCCTGTTTAAACGTGTAGAAATCAATGGTTTTATTTTCGAGATAGTTTTCGAACATCTAAATGGTTTCTGTTTTTCTCATCTGTTTTTGTATATGATAAGTTTGAGTCTTCCCTCAATTTGATGACGATTGTTTTCCTTATCTTATAAATATTTCCTGCTCTTTGTTCTCTTTTAAATAACTGACAGTTACCTTTTAACTAGTGCAGATTTTGGAAATGATCAATAACCCCCACTATCTGTACCGGATGACCATTCTACATGCTATCTCGCTTCTGGCTCCTGTCATGGGTTCAGAAATTACATGTTCAAAACTTCTACCAGCGGTAGTCAATGCAGCAAAAGACCGGTATATGGATTTTCCAATCAAACCAACATCAAATTCTAGATGAATTGGCTGATTCTTTTTCAATCTGAGAGGTTTTTGAAATGGTTGATACCATTCCGTTCTGCAGGGTACCGAACATCAAGTTCAATGTTGCAAAGGTGTTGCAGTCCCTTATTCCCATAGTCGATCAGTCTGTGAGTACTTTAACCAGAAAATTTTTCTTCCCCTTCCCCTTTCCTTGATCTTGTACAAATTGGATCATTTCTTTTATACGTGGTTTCTTTTTATATTTTTTTATTTGATCTGCCGGCATGGCCTGTTTTAATCTACTAGGTTGTTGAGAAGACAATTCGTCCTACTTTGGTTGAACTGACCGAGGATCCAGATGTCGATGTCCGGTTCTTCGCCAACCAAGCACTTCAATCAATTGATAGTGTGATGATGTCGAGCTAGACATGATTCTTCTATGAATGAAAGGCTTCTACAGTTGCAATAGATGCATCAGTAATTTGCAGGGTGCGGCGTAGTTTCTGCATCAATTTAGTTCCCCTTCTTCTGACGTTTCGAGCGATAGTGCATTTGTGTCCTTTGTGACTTATGGCTAACATGAATGCGCCTTTTTTGTTTCTGGAGCTGTGCGCTCTACTGTTTGATAAACGCGTGTTGTATTTTCCCACAGGAAAAATCGTTTTTGTTTCCTTCTTTTCTTGTATTTTCATTTCCACAAATTCACAGATTTTGGAAGTCATTTTAATGTAATTGGTTAATTATTGCAGTTTCTTGCTGATCTGTGAACAGATGCGAAACTAATTTTGAGATTACTTGACTTGGTACTGGAAAAAGAAGCAGGTCTGGCAGTGTGTGCTGGGCTGCAACTTGGCGGTATGAATCTAAATAGCAAAGCCTCGAGGAGTCCGTTTTACTTGCAAGTTATATATATATATATATATATATATCAAAGATGATAATGTTTGCAGTTTTTATTTCTGAAAAATTTACACATTTAGAGGAAGGTCCAGAGAAAGCAGATGTTTTGACATGTATGCATGCATAATGTAAGCATGATCTCATAGATTATTGGTATGAATTATATATCCCATTATACATGATTGTGTCCCATTCCAGACGTCTTCATCAAAGCAAGATTAAGGCCAAAGCTGAGGCATGATAATGTTGGGCAAACCCCACCACGTGCAATTCAACTAGGTTTGCATGTTGAAAGGGAGTTCCGAACTTTCATGTCCTCCAACAAAGTAGTACCCAAGGAATAGCAATAATACTACCTATACTATGATGGAGGTAGTCCGCCTTGGAAGCTTGCGCTTCTTCCAAGAAAAATGTCTTCGTGGTCTTCGTTTCTTGGTACTTCACAGAACATGGAGGGTTCACATTATATTGGCTCTTTCCATTATTGTTGTCAAGTTTTGAGGTGCAGACTCATTTACGATAGATGGAATTTTAGTTTCAGCTAAATAATTGTATGAGTATCAACTATTAGAATGTTTTATTTGATTACAAGTCAATGTTATTTAGCTCATTGTTGTCAAGTTTCATGAGAACTTTGTGGCACAATGTTTTGATTCAAAATCATACAAGTTTGACCGTATGATCACTTAAACGTCAATTTTCAAAAATGAGAAAAATAAAAGAAAACAATTTGATTTGAAGAATAGCTTTGATATTCAAACGCTTGTGCCATACAGATAACTGTACAACATAATCTGTACACCAAATAATTTTTGAGGTATCAATTAAAACGCATTGATTTAGTAGTTGGTAAAATAATTTTGAGCCGATTTATTTATGAGGGGTAAGAATTCGAATAGTTCTAACTAGAGGTGTATATCGTTAGATACTAGCTAAGTGGAGGACAAGATTTGTACTATATTTGGAGGAGCGAACAAAGAACAGATTGTTGTATTTGGCAGGACATTTTGGCCTATCTCAGTTTAGAATATTCATACAACTTGGATAATTGAAAGCACTAGGTTAGGTCCGACAATCCAAATCGACCTAGAATCGTCATTAGGATTAGATGTGGTGGACAATGATAATGTCTGCGATGTCACTATGCCTCGATGCCATCCATCAGCACAAGGTGGATGTGAAGACGTATCGTTTCAACATTCTCACGAGTTATATGTATACTTTAAATGCATGCATGTTATGTTCATGAAACTCTTTGAAAGAAATACTTCGCATAATCCGAATAAAATGATAATATTAGGCTTTCTAATGATATGAGGCTTTTTAGTAAAAAAATAAAAGAATTATCAATAAATTTGTAGTATATTGATTTGATTCGTATAAGAGCAAATGAAATGAATTAAAAAATAAGCTCGAATTTTTTTTTTATCATTGTTGAAAAATGAGTAATGGGGAAAAATGCCCATAAATTTTACAAAAACTTTTCAAATGGTTCGGATCTTGACATAAATATCAATGCTACTTGGTTTATTTTTCATACATATTTTGACTTGGTTTGATATGAACGGCCTATACTGAGCTTAATTTCTTGGTTCGTTTTCACTCAAAGGTGGCTTCACCATACCAAAAACAAGGCGCTAAAATTGGAGACGTAGACGTCAAATTTCCATTATTAACATTTAACACACCCCACTTAGACCTTCTTATGGTGTCGTTAAGTTATATATACATATGCCATTGCTTTTCCCTTGTTTGGTCAACGGAGATGCCGCTTTGTTATCATTATGTACTTTGACTCTTGCCTTGGCCTTTTACAATGTTGGCAATGTTTAGTGTCTTGATTAAGACAAGTTTTTTTTTACAATATATGTCTTGCTTATTTTAGTTGTAATTTTAGTATCTTACACGTTAAATTGTCTGGTTATATTGGTCATAATCTTTTAGACATCTATCATAATTCTTACATTATATAAGGATATGCTGGAAAATTTTATACATATATAAATCATCATTATTGCCAAAAAACAATTCACACTTGGACCCCAACCAAAAGAACTCGACTTTCTTTACCATAAATAGAGTAATTGGTTGGTTGTAAACTCTAAAGAGCATCTTTTTCCATATTTTCAGAGCTGTACAAGCTAATGTTTACAGGTTGGTGTTTAGTTTAGCATCTATATAATCATATGATGAATGTATGTATGTGTTGATCACTTATATATTATAGTTATTTCCAACATTAAAGAATCAAATGTTTAATTTTAGATAAAATTCAAATATTTTTAGAACGAGTACAAAACATAGTAAATTAGGCTCTTGTAGGTCATTGAAGCAAAGAAAGAGAAAGAGACTCTTCTAGGTCAAGATGCAGTATGCTACAACAATGAAATGAGAAATATTTACATATTTTCATTTTTCCAACTTTACAATATACATAACACAATAGTTTTTTTTTTTAAATGTTAGCACAATAGTTTAGTTTTTTTGTACATACTGAAGAAACTATATAGGAACTATTATGTACGGGCAACGAAGTCTTTGATTTGAGACATCATTTCAAGGGTTCTAGTTTGTGAAAGCTGCGACTTACTTAGAACCTGAAATGCATGTCCTACTCCTTTATGCATAACATGCTCCACTCTCTTGTTACCTCCTCTACACAAAGCACCCACAAATTCCAAGTTTCTATCTTTCAATATATCCATTTCTGAAATAAACACCATGACTGGCAATTTCAACTCCTCCAATCCTTTTGCTAGAGGATTGCACCATTGATGGTCACGGTTCGCATCACGTGGCAACGCTAGCCGCCAATATTTGTCGGAGGCTGAAAGGCTAAGTGTAGACCTTGGTGATTCCACCGAGTACTTTTCCGAGTTGGTCCGAGTCTCTCCACCGAAAAAGGGTTGGATTAATATAATGCCCTTTACACTTAGAGGATTTATTATGGCTTCATTAAGTCTTTTGACAACATTATAACCTAGGTTTGCACCAGCACTATCGCCACCAATGACTACTTTGCTGAAATTGCAATGTCTAAACCACCAATAATCACTAGAACCACTAAAATTAGCTTGGTGTTTTAACCAAATTAAGGCCTTAATTCCGTCTTCATAAGCCGCGGGGAGAGGATTTTCGGGCGCTAATCGGTAATTAACCGACATGATTAAGCAATTAGTCTTGGAGGCTAGCCTGGCTAGGAATTCATGGTAGCAACTCCAGGCAGCTGAGCCAACACAAAAGCCACCACCATGGAAATATACAATTAGAGGCACCGTACCATAACATGTTGCTGCCGGAACATAGAACCGTGCCCAAATGTTTGTGAACTTGTCAATTACTATGTCTTGTGAACTGACTCCAAGCTCCGGAGCCAGTGCAGCCGCTACACATGGAACCACTTGGATTCTTTCCACGTACCCATCTTTGTACACTTTGATTAAGCCGTTAATTTCCTCCGTCACCACTCCGTGTTGTTTGCTACAATCTTGACCAATTTCTAGGCTTAAACTTGAAATTGTGACCGCAACCATGCTTCTCTTTGTCATGTACAAGTCACACAATAATTCGTAGAAATTTCACTTTGTTGTGGTTAGTAGTGGTGTTGTTTAGCTTGAATCTTGGCAATGTCATCTTATATAGTGGAGGGATGAGAAAGATAAGGTAAGGCTATCCTTTCGTCTTTCAACAAGTGGACAATTGGGTGGAGGACACATGTCTTCACGTGATTATAGTGTGGGGGGTGGGATGGGTGCGTGATATGGTCTTGGTGGGCTGTGAAGTTCAACGCTTTTGGTCACTTTAGAATGAGATCAACATAATGGAATGTTTTGGACTCCGAAAGTATGATTAAATTAATCGCATTTTGACTATTTGTTTGGACTTGCATATATAATTCTGTATCAGCTGGGTTGTCGCGGCTACACCGATAAGAAAGTGCATCTGTAACTAAAAAGTAAAACTTTGACTAAAATTTGCATTGCGAACGCACATAACACACGCATTGTTGTCTTACTACTCATTTTATTAGTGTAATACATAGATAACCCACAAAGTGATCTGCTGGTTGAATTGGTGCACCGATAAACTGGTCTCTTGATCAGGTCGACGGCCAATCCGGCTCTTAACTAGTTGGTTTTATCATAACACAAACTTTGACGTGTAATTAGGAAGAAATTTCCATTAACAAAGTTGTTGGTAGCACATTGTTGACATGTTGAGAAACAAAAAAGGCATATGGTGGAGTCAAATACACGTCCTGTCAACCTAACCTCCCATTAACATATTTCCAAGCTTTACGAAATTGAGAGACAAAGTTGCCCTGGCACAGAAGGTAAAGTGGAGCATTATGGATTTTTATTCCACACTTGCAAGGATGCGCCATGTGTGGACATGGATAAATCATGTCGACTTTTTTCTTTTTTTGTGAAGGACAAAAACAATAGAAACTTTCACTAAAAGATTAATTGTGATTATATAATTAAATGTAATATAAAATTTGATGTCTTTATAAGTAAATGAGTAAACAAAATCTTAAATCTTTAACAAAGACAATAGATGCATTATTGGCATTGTTATAAATTTAACTAAAGCTTGTCGTAAGACAAGATAAAATAAAATATACTTCTGATAAATGAAAATATATATATATATATATATATATATATATATATATATATATATATATATAAATTACTTTACTTGAAGGGTCTCGTGAATGAATCTTTTAAGTACATAGAAATTTTGATTTCCAAAAGTAAATGTAATGGAAGACATTTGCAAATGTGCATGACAATTTTGACGTAAATTGCTTTGTTGAGAGGAGGTCGTCCTTATGTTGTGGGCTGCCACGGAACATGGACGCCACTTTTGTAGCCAATAAAGTACAGCAACCATTCATTGTTGGTCGGAAACTTTGGATTGTCAACATTTTTAATCATCACATTCATGCACGATTGTACATAGCTGATTGGAAATTATTGGACTTGGTTGGTTGCTTCACTCAACATTTAACAGACGTGTGATTAAGTCATTCGATCTTTAATTATTTGATGATTTTAACCTGCCTTCGTATATCATAAAGAGCATTATTTAGACTAATATAGTGGGTGAGAGGGCTTAATTAACATGGCTATATGATACAATTTCAAGTTAAATAAAGTATAGCTTAGAATTTCGATTACCATAAAGATGTGTTGTATAGTTGTTGGAACTGTAGGTGGGTCTTTGTTCCCTTGGGATTTGGAATCATACTAAAGAGATGTGGCTATTGGGAGATTTGTCTAAGGCTTAAAATGAAGCTATATCAGATATTTATTCGGATTAGGGGATACGCATATTCCCACTTTCCCAACTTAAAAGTGCAACTAGCTGGTGGAGGAAACTTCATGTCCGGTCCGCTTGTAGTGTTTGAAGTTTGAACAAGAAAAAAAAAAAAAAGAAAATAACGTATGATATTGGGTATGGAGTTTTTACTTTAAAGGACAGGAACTAACTTGAATTAAGATAAGAAGAGTTGTCTTAATCTAAACTACGCATATTTCTCTTTTCCAAAATAAATGTCCTTTTTTTATGGTAAATAAAGAGGCAAATTGTGGATTAGAAAATTTTGATAGATTGTATGGCAAAAAAAGTCTAGAGATTGACATATTTTTTTAAAATTTATGAATGTGTTTGAATAGTATTTTTACTTAAAATAACACAATGTATTTAGAGGAAATTACACCCTATGTCTTCTTTTGACATTTTGATTTCACATTTCCAACGAGGAAGGATTATATATTCTGTTATAGAACATTTTAATTTATATTTCACAAATACAATAATTTATATTCTCCTAATAATTAATTTCTCTCTCCTCTCTCTATCTCATCTGCGTCACTTCTCTCTTGCTTTTTCTCTCATCGCATCCCGTTTTACTCGAACCCACTCTCCCTCCCCCCTCCGCCACCTTGTCACTATTTCTTCCTCTAAATTCTTTAGCTCCGCCGCCAATGTCTCATCTATCCTCCTCATCCGTTTCAAATCTCTTCAAGTCGCTCAGAATCCCTGTCATTGACACTTGCAGTTTTGTCACCGCTTGTGAGGTGAGGTGAGTGAGTGAGAGAGAGAGCTTTGTCGAACAAAAGGATAGAGAGTGGTGCGTTGGCACAATGAAAAAGAGAGAGAGCGAGAGTGTGATGGTGAATTGCGATGTGGAGAGAGAGAGAGAGAGAGAGAGAGAGGCTCGATGAGTGATAGATTGTGTGTGTATGTCTGAGAGAGAGAGAGATAGAGAGAGCGGCGATGTGTCTGAATGGAGAGTAAGTGAGACAAAGGTAGCGCATAGAGAGGTGGTGGATGTTATGGGAGGGGAAACCCTAACTGCAAAACCACAATTGAAAATGCTTTTAATTTTATTTCGATTGTACTCATTTTGTTATTGTTTGTTTTCATTTTGTTCTTGTTTGTTCTCATTTTGTACTTATTTTTTTATAGGTATTTTGTTGGTGTAATTAACAAGTTTTAAATAACTCGTATGCATTATGTAAGTATTTGTTTGTGAATGTACTCATTTTGTACTCCTAATTTACCGAATAATAAAAAAAATATTAAGCTTCCAATCCCTAATATTTATGGGTTGTACTCATTTTTATTCCCTTTCTGTACTCATTTTGTCCTCATGTTGTACTTATTTTTTGTAGGCACTTGTTGGTGTAATGAAAAGTCTCAAATAACTTGTACTCATTTTGTAAGCATTTATTTCTTAAATAATAAAGAAAAAATTAAATTATTTTTTTAAAATTTTGTTTTGACTTGTACTCATTTTGTTGGTGTTTGTTCTTATCTGGTTCTCATTTACTGTTGTATAGGTGTTGTTCTTGATTTGTATTCATTTTCACTTGTCAAAGAATGTGGTTAACACACAATCAATTTTCTGATGCGTGGTCAATACGCAGTCAAACTAAGACATTTTTGAAATCTTTATTCCATATTTTTATTTTGGGCAACTTTTTAACATGTTATTACTTTTGTGAATTTTGTTTTTTTTTTGTATATTTGTGTGCTTGTTCCTTGTATTTATGTTTGAGAAAATGTTTCCGAATTTTGAGATCTTCAAGCTCTAAACTTTGGACCAAGGCTCTAATATCCTCAAGAGAAAATTATGCATAACAAAGACACAAAATGTTATTATTCCGCACGTGCCAGACAAGTTTTCCGATTTTGAATAAGACGTCAGCTTATTTTTTATATGCCATTTTCTTTTGAATTTTAATTTTCAATAATCTGTTTTCTCCTTATTTCATTTTTTGTAATTTTGAATTTAAACTGTCAATTTTTGTAAATTAAAGCTTTATGTGTGACATACCTGGAAATTAAACATTTTTAATATATTGTTGTAATTGTTCACTTTTTTAAGGATAATTGGGCTTATTTAATTAAAAGAATACAAACTTTATTGTAATTCTCATTTCTGTCACAGTTTTAAAGTTTTGTCAAAAAAAAAACACAAACTTTACTCAAATTTATGTTTTTGTCACGGTTTTAAAGTTTTGCCCGAAAAAACTCAAACTTTGTGATATGTAGCAAGTCTGTTATAAAAATTGACATCGTCATAAAATTGTTAAATTGGCAACATGGTAATTGACGCGATTATTTCACATGGATGGAATATTTGTCTGGTAGATGAATTGGATTACAATGTTGCATGTTAAGAAAATTTGAAAAAAAAAGAGTGGAAATGTAAATTGGAGCAAAGTTTGTCTTAATTTTCTAACAAATTAATGGAAAACTTGACAGTGTTAATTTTCATCACAGATTTTAAAGTTTTTTTTTCTGACAAAATTTTAAAATGGTAACAGAATCGTGAATTGGAGCAATTTTTTTTAAGAAAAACTTTAAAACAATGTTAATTACAGTGAAATTTGTGTTTTTTAAATTAAATTGGCCAGGATAATTGTGTAGTTTGCTCTATCGCCAATTCTAAATTTTGAACTCTGCTCGTTCGGCAGCAGAGCTTTGCACCCTTGTTCTGTTGGGCCTTTTATCGGTATACAGTGGGTATCCAGAGTGTGTGTATATATATATATATATATATAAAATATATGTTATGTTTAAAAACAGAAACAACTGTAAGTTTCTTTTAAAATTGGGTAAAATTCATGACGGTTCCTGAAATTTGGTGTATTTTTTATTATGGTTCATAAGTTGAAAAATTAGTTGTTTTGATCCGTTGCACGGAAATCTGACGAGGCACATGCAGGGGCGGACGCACGAAGAAACAAGCAGGGGCTCGGGCCCCTGCTCTCGCCAGAGGAGGGCCATGGGAGCCCCCATCCGGCGAGACCCCACCAAGAACAGGGCCCTTGCTACCTGGGTTTAGGGTTTTGAAGAGAAGAGGCATAGAGATGGAGTAGTTGCAAAGGTTGAAATTTCGGTCCGCTACTGACCATGACTCCACTCTCCTCTGATTTCTCTCTCTCTTCACGTCGTTCGCCATTGCTTGCCAGCCTCTATGTTGGCAGGCGTTCCTGCCGCCCAACCCACATAAGTCGTCCTTCATTCATCTCATTTTCTCTCTATTTTTCATTAAATTTCAGTTTTAATTTTATTTAAGGTTAGGTTTTTTGAATGATTGATGATCAAATGATGATTTAAATTAGGCATTTAAGATGAAATTGTTGAGTAATTGTTGATTGGTTGATGGAATTAGATTTTTTTTAATATATTTAATTGCTAGGTCAATTGATTTGGGTTGGACTTAATTTTATTATTATTTTGTCTGTTGTTTGTTATCTAGTCTATAGAGAATTTTTTAATCAAGAGACCGAGAAGAAGTGTTGTATGATTCGAACATGTATTCGAATATTTTGTTAAATTTAATGTAATGTTTCTACATATATACATTTTTTTCGTACAGACTGTATCATATGATTCTACCGTAGGATTCTGGCTAAGCAGATTTAGCCCTTGCTTAGCCAAAATCCAGCGTCCGCCACTGGACACATGGGTATTTTTTTATCATTAAACTCTTAAAATTAATAGGTCTATGTGCAATGTTAGATTTCCGTTATATTTGACTAATAGAGTTAGGAGCGAGAGATTAGAGCGTTAATTTTCAAATTTATAGACCGGAATAAAGAATACAACAAATCTCAAGTACCACCATAGATTTCGCCCTTTAAAAATTGTCTCAAGCTTACTTAGGCTTTTTTAAAAATTGGTAACAACTAAACTTTCTAAACTTTTTGAGTTGAGTAGATTAATTCAAGCAATACACTCCAAATTAGGTCACGAGTAGACAACAAAATAATTTATCACCCATTTTGTGGCTTAAACTGTTATTATTACTCTAATTATATTGGTACCGACACTGCAACCCTGAAGGTTATTATTAGGATAAGCAATTTCAAACAAAACAAAGTCCAAAACATTAGATCTTCAATAAACTTTTAGAAAAAAAAAGGAAAATGAAACAGTGTGGTTGTCCTCTATCTGGTCATGGCTCCTACAATTACAGGAGCAGTTGCCATTGCCGCTATCCTATTCTGTCTCTCCATGTTCCCATGCCACCCTGTCCATTCAACAACACCACCATCAACTATGTCAACCTTTTTCTTTTCCTTGAAAAAGTACAAACACATATTGCTATAATTCTCAAATGTTGGAATAATATAATCAAGAAACCAAAACTGGCGTTGGAACACGAAAACTGACCTATAGACATGTCAAAACAACGGTTCTGGAGCTCTCTATACTCTTGACAGAGAGCACATTCCTCGCAACAACAATGGACGCAACAATCAGCGCATGGAGCCTCCGACAGGAAATATTGTCCTCTCAACTTGGATCGATAGAAGCATGAGTATAGACATGAACAACATGTGAAACAGCATATTAATGCATACAATGTTCCACTTACTCCACATGCTGCACCAACAAATTTCATTAGTTCAACAAAAATTAATTAGCACAATTAATGAAGATCGGATTTAAGTTCCTAACTTACATGTCGATCCCCTGTCAACAATTTCCGCAATTCGTCCGAATGTAATACACGGGCACCAAAACGTTAAACAACCTGTTATAATTTAATGGTACTAGAATCATTTTTAGCGTTAAAATATCAAATGTTGGATTTTCAAGCCGCTATACTTAATCAAGTAGAATAAACTGATGTATTAGGACGAAAATTAGAAATAGAAGTGAACTTACAACTGTTAATGTCAGCGAAACAATCACAAACACCGGTGGACCAACGGGCGGCGGAAACACGGATAACATTGCCGGTAGTGGCCGTGCCGGGAGCAACAGTAGGCCCTGGTTCAGTTGTTGAAGTTGACATTGGCACGCCGTTAACGGAAATTGAAGGATGCATCTTGTTAAATGGTTAATTCTGAATTAATGTTCTGGTTTAAAAACGATTTATTCAAGTAATTGAGGGACGTGACTTTTTAAGTTGGACAGTGGCAGCGGTTGATTGTTGTTTTTCGTTTGTGTTTTAGTTTTCCGCTGCCACTTGTCAATTCTTTTGCTTTGTGACATTGTAAACTCGGTCTTTTTAAAAAAAATTCGTCTTTTTGGGGTATAAAATAGCTTCAATAAATTTGTGCTTTAAGATTATAATCTATGTATTAGTTTTTCTCCAGTAACACCAATTTACATGGTCTGAATTGAAACTTGAAGTACACACATAATTTATCTAATAAAAAAGGTTAAAAAAAAAGAATCTTTTTCAAGTTCTAATGAACAAGAAGTAAAAGTACTGATGGCGCACAGCATTTTCCAGGAAAGCCAACAATGAAGAAGATTGATGCCAAATTCTTCAACTCATCATTTGATTCTTTGGAGGCACCAATGTTGTTAAACCTCGCAGATTGTTTATCTTGTCCAAATTTCCGTGATATCCTATGAAAAAGAAATTAATATGGGAATAATTAAATTCATAATCTTGTCGGACGACAAACAAATGAAGCCAAATGAATTAATTGTAGAAATCAACAACGTGTGTTTAATTGTTAATAAGAGTGTAACTAATAAATTACCAAGAGCAGGGTCAATCCCACGGTTTTTAAGCTCACGGTACTCCTGGCAAAGAGCAAAAGGTTGAAAAATAGATTGAACAATCAAATCCGAGGACGGAGCTTCAACCAAGCCAAAAAATTGTCTCAGTTTTCTCCGGTAAGGGAGTGCCACGAAACATGGCGCCGCATCGTAGATGATTCCACTTGTAGTGCAAGCTGTGGTTCGCTTGAGATTTAAGATTATCAAATTTGGGGAAAAAAAAAAGGATTCATTGTAATTGAACGATGTAATAGTTCATTACTTGTGTGACCATTGTCGAGAACATCTGCAATTTGGCCGACCGTGACGCAGGGAAATAATGCTGTAGTGAGAGCTGCAACAAATGTCGCAATTAGAAATGTTAGCCTCTGTGGAAAAATTTGATTATAGATGAGAACAAATAAATTAACTTATTAAAAAAAATGACTTTATATATAATAGACTCGTAATTTAGTGGTATTGGAATTATTTTTAGTGCTAAATGTGATGGAATCCTATATTAGATACGTAAAGAATAGATTTTGGGTTTATAAACATAATAATTTGATTTTTTAAGGAGAGATAATGGCTTCGCGACAATTGGTATTAGAGTTGATTTGATGTTTAGGCCAAATGCTTTATGGTAATGAGTAGGTGTAGAGTGCCCACCCGCAATGAGGATATCAATAAATTCTATGGGGAGAATGTGATGGAATCCTATATCAGATAGGTAAATGGTGGGTTTTGCGCTCATAGAAGCGGTATTGAAAACTTTAACAAATTGACTTTTGGAGGATGAAGATAACGACTCCATGGCATAGAGATCAAGGATTCAAGCTCAATTAAAATTCAAAATTTTAATAATTAATAGTAAACAAAATATGATTATATATTTAGGGAGAAGCCAATCACCGTTAGTTGGATCATCCATGCAATCAAAAAGTCCAGTAGTCCAAGAACCACCCTGTAAGGCAGGAGCAGGCATTTGCCCTGGAATTCCAGTTGAAGCATTGTTGCTTTGAAATGTGGGCTGAGAAGGCACTGCATACCCATTTTGTGGCATCGCTGCTGGATTTCCTTGGTGACATTGAAAAGAACCACCAACATTACCAACTTGATGCAGCTGGTAAGCTCTACAATTAGCCTTGGTGGTGGCATTTGCAGGCTGGTATTATAAAACTGCTGAGGATTATGGCTTAGTTGTGGTGGATAAATGGGAGCTTGGGTTTGAGGATCCATTTCCGATGGTGTCTCCCTAATTTGCTACTTGTTTTCACGTTCACATAACAATATTGGTTTGTGTATATACCTTCATTTCATTGTTGACTTATTGTACCAAATTTATATTTCAATGAAGATGGTGATGATACACATATTATTATATGCTCTTCCATTTCGTTACTGCAAGTTGTGCCATAATAGAGTTGGCATTGATTCATTCTTGTTAAGACCTAAGACAGGTTTATTGACTTTGGATTTTGATAATTTTCTTTGACTTTTTCAAGAGCTGTAAATTGGAATAGGAAAATGGAATGAGATGACTGATAATCAATTGGGTATATTTATCACACCTAAAAAACGAATAGTTGTGTATATTAATTAGACATGAATAATTTTTACTTTATTTGAGTAGATATGTCGAAGAGTTGTTTCGCTATCTTGTTGATATATTAATTAATCGAAGTCAAAATTCCAACCTATGTGTTTGCATAATTTCCATATCTTTTTTTATTTGGTTGGAGTTGAATAGCTAACAACTTGAATAGTATATTCTTTCATCAAAATGTATATAATAGCCGTTGGTAAAAAAAAAAAGCGTACAATAGTCACCAATCAAAAAATGATAATAGGCTTAATGTAATCTTGGATTAAAGAGTTCAAGGGCAAATTGTCCGAATTTGGTGTCGATAGGAAAACTCTATATTGCCTATAAAACACACTAGTGGAAGTAAGCCCGCTTTGCGAGACTTGCAATTTATTTATATGTACTTTATTTGTACCACAAATAGAGATCATAATGATTTTTTCACACAAATTAAAAAAATTAGTTGAGTTATTAATTTTATTAAAAATTTCAAAAAATATTCTCATAACTATCCAATAGTAATTAACAACACAATTTAATATGCATTTAAATAGAGACAATATAGTAAAATATGACATAAATATTAAAAAGGAAACAAGCTTATATATTAGGATAAATATAAAATGAAAGGTGTTTCATCTTTATGAGACTGAGGAATATAAATTTATTACTAAGCAAAGTGATGATATGTTTAGGGGTGCAAATGAAACCAACTGCTCGCAAGTAAGTTGGAGTTCAGTTTGATAAAAGTCGTTTAGGACTCTGCTCGATATTAAACAAGTCAAGCTTTAATAAATTTTGAAGTTTTTTTTAGTACAACAGACCTCCATATATAAGAGGAATTGACCTACTCTACTCCTTACCCCATCCCAAGAGGTGTAAAGTTTAACCGTCAAACTGCAAAAACCAACCAATTCGCTCTCAACCACACCCCAATTTGTGATTTTTTGTTGATTTGAATCGATTGCGGATTATAATTTTATAAATTCGCTAATTTGTAATTCGACTGCGGTTGATAATATATCAAAACCACTCAAACCAAACTGCAACCGAATAAACCGTACTTTATATCACTACATATTATAATTAAACCCATCCAAATTTCTGTATCAAATAAGGCCCACTCAACTTACATTATACAATTAAAATTTAGGCTCATTTAATTTTTAAAACCCAAATTAATTGACTTATATAGTTTTTTTCTTTTCTAATGTTGTTGTCGTCTCCTCTTGCAAGAAAGCACTTGCTAAGATGGTTATTTGTGATGAATTATCTTTTAGATTTGTTGAAAGGGAGGGTTTTAGAAATTTCTGTCAAAATCTAGAACCAAGATTTACTATTCCTTATCGGGTTATTGTTGCTAAAGATTGTATGAAGAGGAGAAAGATAAACTTAAGGATATGATGAAGGGGCGACATGTTTATCTTACTACTGATACTTGGACATTAATCCAGAATATCAATTATATGTGTTTAACTGTCCATTGAATTGATAGTGAGTGGAAGGTACATAAAAGGATAATCAATATGATTCAAGTTGCTAATCATAAGGGAGAAACTATTGGAAAATACATTGAGTCTTGCATGTTATCTTGGGGGATAGATAGAATCTTAACTGTAACTGTTGACAATGCTAGTGCTAATGATTTAGCAATTGCACACATTAAAAAAATTAGTAAAAGATGGTCGCAAACAGTTTTGGGAAATGAACACTTGCATGTAAGATGTTGTGCACACATACTAAATTTAGTGGTTCAAGATGGATTGAAAGAACTTGATGAGAATATTGTAAAGATCAAAAATGCAATGAGATATGTAAGGTTATCCCCTTCTAGGTTTCTTGCTTTTAAGCAATGTGCTGAGAAAGAAAAAATAGAAGCAAAGTCTAGTTTGTGTCTTGATGTGGAAACAAGGTGGAATTCCACTTATTTGATGTTAGAAGCTACTAAAAAATATGAAAAAGCCTTTGAGAGATTGCTTGAGGATGAGTCTAAATATGTTTTATATTTTGATTCTGACAAATGTCTTGGACCTCCTGAAGAAATTGACTGGCAAAATGCGAGGGTGTTGATAAAATTTTTAAGAATGGTTTACCAAGTCACATTGGAATTTTCCAGTTCTTTATGTGTGACTAGTAATATTTTCTTTCATGAGATATTTGAAATTTATGCTTGATTGACACAATTGAGTAAAAGCAAAGATACTTTGTTGAGTTCAATGGCAAATAGAATAAAGATAAAGTTTGCTAAATATTGGGAAGATACTAGTAAAATTAGCAAGTTGTTATTTATTGTTGTGCTTTAGATTTAAGATTCAATTTAAAGTATGTTGGATTTTGTTTATTTGAAATTTATGATATGAAGAAAGCTTCTGAATTGTTTGTGAGCATCGAAACAACTTTGAATAGGCTATTCAAATTTTATGAACATCAAAATCCTAGTAAAAGTGATGATTTTTTTTGTGGGATTGGATGACATGAATGATGGAATGGTTGATGATGATTGTGAGAATTCTAATTTTATGGCAAATAAGTTCTTACAACAAATAAAAGAGTAAGAGCAAGTTGAGCATAAATCCGAATTGTTAGGTATTAGAATGATAGCTATTTGACCGTTGTAGAAACATTTGATGTGTTGAGTTATTGGAAGTTGAATGAGAACAAATATCCTTACCTTTCCATAATGGCAAAAGAAATCTTAGTCATTCCAATTTCCACAATATCTAGTGAATCAGCGTTTAGCAGGTTAATTTTACTCACGATCACTAAACTAACTTTTGTTTCAGAAAGGTTATCGAACATTAATTTTCATTTCCAACAGGTCACTATGGCCAGATTTTGCAAGCTGTCATCCTAGAATGTTGAGTAGGTATGCCAGGTCATTGAAATTGCCATGTGTGCACTGATGTAGATATCAAACCGAACTGGACCAAATGCATATAACTCATTTATGTGGTGATTTTTGCGCTGGTTCGATCACTGAAACCTTAAATTGAATCTTATTTCTGAGATCAGCTTCAATTCAGAGAGTGATCACGTGGTCGTTCTTATTTTTTAGAGGAGCGAGAAAGAGATGCAGAGAAGGAGTTCACCGAAGCACCGGCACGACGGGTCCTTGTTGCTGCCTTTAGGGATGGACTGGAGTCCACCTCCTCAAAAATGGGTGAGTGCGCTTAACTCTCTTTCCATTTTCTGGTTACGTCGTCGAAATTGATTTTGTCAATCTTGAATGCGTTGGTTGGACTATGGATTTGTATGTTACTCCATCTCAATACTTGTAAGGGAAGCTTTGTGAATTCCTGATTCGAAATTTTTTAGTGCTTGGTAAAATGGAAGCTATGATCGCTTCAGTTTAAAATCATATAGTTTAGGTGTTTTCCATGTCATTTTTAGTGGAACAAATCATCACTGAATTCATGTCCGTGAACTTTTGCTCCTCAATTCACTATATGGCTATTTAGGTTAT
>CAODLS011424170.1:0-10097 GCA_948243855.1 Flueggea neowawraea | reverse complement strand
TACATCCACACAAAAACAGAGAGCACTCACCTGGCAGCAACCAGATAGACTAGCTACACTCAGCAGGCTATATGATTGTATCTGGTATTCATCTGATGATAACTCCTTCCCACCAAGTTTTGGAGGAAGAAAAGGAATTGTAGGGATCACCAGAATTCCATCATCCTGGTCCCAGAAAAATAAAGATGTAAGTACACTTCATATAAATATACACATATATGTATTTTAAATCAAGAAGAATCAATAACATGTCAAGGTCACAGAGTAGCATAATTAAACTAACGTGCATGTTCCCTAACTCTTATTCTGTAGAGAATAGATATGTAAAAAAACTAGGTGGGTTCAAGCCCAATCACATAGATGTTTGAAATTTTAACACTATTTAATTAAACGGAAGAACGGAAACTGCCATTCATCTATTTATTTGCTGTTGGACTTTTGGACACTTGTGCCTTTTTGGGACAAGG
Organism: Flueggea neowawraea; assembly: GCA_948243855.1. Lineage (NCBI taxonomy): Eukaryota > Viridiplantae > Streptophyta > Magnoliopsida > Malpighiales > Phyllanthaceae > Flueggea > Flueggea neowawraea. The sequence continues at coordinate 9,630 of CAODLS011424170.1, read as the reverse complement.
AAAAAACCTGGGGAATGAAAGGGAGAGGAAACAAAGCGATGATGGTCAAAACAATTTTTCTTTCTTAGGTTCAGGAAAAATAAAGGCACGTGATTTTAATTAGATATTCTCTTGGGTGCACCAAAAATCTTTAAAGTGGGTCAAAGGTTAGAGGGACAATACTTTTCATATTTTTTTCCAAACAAGTTTTCTCTACTTCTCTTTTTCTGCTTTCATAAAATGTTCTGGAAAAACTTATGCCTTCCACCTTATTTTGTTTCTTCACAAGTTTTTTTTTTGCCATACATAGCATAAATCCCTTCAAAAATTCAACAAACAACCATTCTCACGCCAATCCTTTTCTTCTCAATTTGTTAGACACAATAAAACATCTTTCAAGAAATAAGCTCTGAACTCCCAGGTAGTACAAAACAACTATTTGTCTGATATGTAATATATTTATCCTTTTCCTTATTTCCATAAAACACAGTAAGATCCATATATTGGACAAAGCTCTGCTTCCAATTTCTTCAATTTCCCGAATCTTTCATTTATATTTCAGCAAATGAAAACTTCTAACGCCATATATGGTAATTTATCTAGTGCTTGCAGTCAGTGTTGGATCAAACAAGTTCAAAAAAGAAGCATAATCAATCAATTGGAAAACCACGTAAACATAAACAAGATGCATGCTCTGCCCAAGAATGTTACACCTTAAATTAATACTTTGAACATAAATACGATTCCAACAAATGAAAAAGAATACCTTTAAAAGAGAGTTTATGGCCGAACGCATTTCACTTTTTATGGATTTGCAGATTTCGATCTCTGCATCTGACGTCTCCAACATTCCATTAATCTTTGTTGAAATGACAAGATCAAGGATAGGCTTTTCCATGTTAATCCATTCCTTGTGATTATATTTAAATTCATGACTGCAACCAATCATCCCCAGATAGTATCAGGACAGAATAAAACTTAATTAATCATCACAACTTATGCATATCTTAAAAGGTAACAAAACAGGATATGATCATTTTCTCTAAACTTAATTTCTTGGACAGATATACATGTTTTAACATCCAATCAGAAACAAATTATAATGCTAAACACACAAAAGGATAAAAAAAAAAGGAAAAAATTTGCTGGCTTGTTCCTTAAAAGTCAACAGAATTTCTTGAATTTGATGACATAATGCAGATCTATGGAAGAAACTCGATACATTCTTCTAGTGAGAAAAAAAAAATGTTCTTCCAGAGCACGAGATCATGGTTAAGAAAATTTTCTTGCGTTCCAAAAACAATCCATTTCTATGAAGATGAGCCAGCGTGAAAAACCTTGGGAGTAATTTCAAAGGGTTCACACAGAATCCTCTACATACCACCTTTTATAAACTCCCAAACAATTATTAAGAAAGCATACGACCAGTTTCACCTTAATGTACTTTATCTCAAAAACTCCCTAGCTAACCTCGCCTCATCGTGTTACTTCCCAACCTCCATAGACTTTGTCTGAAATAGGACCATAGTACAAGCTCTTATACACAAACCAACTTCATCATCCGGCAACAATCTCCTTGAAGAGGTCAAATTCTCATCTCGAAGATTAGCTAACCTGCCAATGCCCCACCTGGCCATCAACAACAGTAGACACCCTAATCTACCCACTCCCTGCTACACTACTAGCCTATAAGACATTAAACATTTCAAAATTACAAGACTAAAATAGTTTCCATTTCCAAGATAGTTGAAAACTATTTTAATAACAGAAATTCTGATTCTTTTACGATGAGGAAAAACAAGATACAGTAGACAGGATATAAAATGATAAAGAAGAAAAATACAAATATATAATCTGTCATTGAAATGAAAATCTAAAAGGATATTAACCTTTTCGTGCTCACAGTTTCAGGTAATAAACACATGAGAGAATATACCTATGAAGAAGTTGCATTATATTTCCAAGCAACCTTATGGAAGAAGTTTTGACTTCACCATTTGTTTGATAATTGAATTCTCTCAAGCTTGGAACACTAGAGTGGAGAATATCCCCCAGAACTTCATGCTTCAATATTTGTCCTGAAACAAGTTAATTAGACATAGCTCAGACAAATTCTTAGTCAACAAGCAAAGATTGTTAAACAGCAACAACAGTAACAAAGACCAATTCCCAGAATCAAAGGAAGATGCAGACAGGAACATACTTCCAAAAACCCTCTCAGTGCATTTAATCACCACTTGAGTTACCCTGTCTACAGGAATCTTCAAAAGTTGGAAACAATCATCAGCTATTATGATCTGTCTTGGATTGCGTTGAACTCCAAATGGAAGCTGCAAGAGCACATGGCCAACACGGCGGAGAATATTTGGATCTTTTGCAAACCACCCTGAACAGCATTGAAAGACAATCATGAAATACTGACAAGGAAATAGAATGTTCACACTCACAAAACTCAAATCATTAAAATTAATAACTAAACCATAGAAGAGGCAAATGAAACAACTTCAAAGAGCAAATATACAATCTAGATGAAAATATTGAACTTGCATAAAACCACCCCACAAACACAATGTTGCCTTGTGTCTTAAATTAAGGACTTTTCTTTTTGAAAGCATACATCAAACTATTGGTATCCAGTGCAAAACAAAAAAGTTTATTTGTCAAGAAGCGTAACCTCTCACTCAGCTGTAGCTAACAAAAAAAACACAAATTAAGAAATTTTTGTTTATTCTTTGACGGGATGAAGTAAAAATTATGTAATTGACAAAAAAAATCCATCTAATAATATGAAAAAGATCAGTATAAGAATAGAACTTATAACACTATTCCCTATTATAGTTTACCTTCAAAAAGTATGGGAAAGAACGTGAAACATGGCTCTTAATTTTCATGTATTTCTACCATACATATTCTAATACAGCATTCAAACATATGACCTTGCATCCATACATACCAACAGTATCAAGGCTTGGAGAAACAGAAATAATTCCTGCATGAGGAACAGCCCCATAAGATGGTCGGAATCCTATAGCACCACAAAATCCAGCAGGTACTCTCACGCCACCAACAGTATCAACACCTGCAAAAGACAATCAAATGAATTATACAGTACCACTGGAGAAAACTTAATCTAGAAAAGTTGAGTGCCACTTTAAGTTACAAAATTTGGTCAATCAGAAGTGCTAAACATGTATAAAATTTTCAATAACATATACAACATGTAGAAGTATGTGGAACAAAAACTTTCTTAGGAACAAACATCATACTTAATACAAGAATCAACATGGATAGATTCAGAGATTCCTCTCACATGATGATGCACACGTTATACCATATTCTATTTTTGACAAGCACCAGAACATTTTATTCTGACTTGCAAATTTCAGTTCATTGATTTCAAAAGAATTATTTGAACTATATGAGCTTTGGCACTGCATTTTTACGGTTGAAAATACAGATATGTGTCAATACCAATTATAGCACCACACGGACAAAACCATTGCAATACTACAACCATGTCTGCATCTTCTAACAGGATTTCCTTCTAACAGTACAAAAAGGAGAATTTAATGAGAAAAAAATCAATTAATATGTGATATGCTTCTAAAGCTACAGATATGTGTCAATACCAATTATAGCACCATACAGACTGCTATGTCTGCATCTTGAACAAGGATTTTCTTCTAACAGTACAAAAAAGAGAATTTAATGCAAAAAAATCAATTAACATGTCATATGCTTTTAAAACTCAAGTAATATAAGTTGATTTATTGCTTTATGGAATAAGAGATGTTACAACATAACACAAAGTGGATAATAAATGCAGCTAAATATACATGCATAAGAACAGAAGTGCAGAACAAAAGTGAAGTGTCTATTTTCAATGATCCAAAGATGTAATTAAATAAAAATCTCACCAATAGAGAAGTCAACAAGATCAGCTGCCACAGCCACAGCAGATCCACTAGAAGATCCACCTGGTATTCGTGCAGGTACTGCAGGATTTGTAGGTGTACCATAATGTTTGTTTTCTCCATTGATACTGAGTCAAGCAGCCCACGATGAATGATGCCAAGTCAATAATATAAATGAATGCATGCGTTGCCACGCTAAAAGCGGCAGAATAACAGGTTTACATAATAGTTAAAGCTTTATGCAACAATTAACAGAGAAACAAAATGATTGGATACATGTGCAAGAACTGTAATAATAAAGATCGGAGATCCATCATATTCAATTCAAGTGCCCCTTCAGTTTGCATTCAATGTTTGGAAAGCACGAAGTATACCTAAAAGCCATTTCATCCACAACAGTCTTTCCAATGCAAGCAGCACCTCCTTCAACAAGAATTGAAACCACAGGAGATGTTCGAGAAGCTGCTCCATGAGTCCTCACCCAATCTGGATGACCAAATCCAGTCACATATCCTTCAATGTCAAATCTGATTATCACAATTTAATGACCGCATATTAAAGACTAAACAAAACTACAGCAAAAAAATTAAAATAACCAAAGAATATTGCAATACCAATGCCTAATGCAACACATTTACCCAATTGTAGAAAGTTTTAATTTCTTTCTTACAATCATTCACAGCAAAGCTCTCATAGCCATGCATTGAGTATTATTTGGCTCATAGAACTCCCCATTTCTACAAAAAAATTCAATCAAGCAAATACTTGCTAAATCAAATGAACCACTTAAAATTCCTATCTCACGCTCAAACCTAATTAACACTATTCAAAACAAAATTCTCAATTTCCGCAAAGAGAAAGCTTTTCCTAATATCATTTCTCAATCTTCTTCATCACCCAAAAAAAAACAAAACAAAAAACATACCCCAGCTTAAAGCCCATCCAACCACAACAACAAACCTACACACACGCACACACATACTCACACATAACAAAGAAAAGAACTGCACTCCACTACTTCAGCAGTCAGTAAACATAGACAATTAGCAAAACCACATTAAATTCAGTCCTCTTGTTCGCAAAACTCAGTATTCGGTACTTCTCTTATTGAATTGGGCCCACAACCGACGATACCAGAATACTGTAAATCAAAAAGTTCAAGTTGAGAGGCTTACAAGTCTGAGACAGCGAAGAAGAGGCCGGTGAGAGGGTGAGGGGCTTTAGGAGGAGCAGGGGGAGGTGGAGGAAGTAACTGAAGCATCTCGATAAACGCACCGAAATCTTCTCTGACTGCTTTCTTCAACTTCCGAGTCACTAGCAAAATCCCAGCCAGGCCTAGCCCTAGTAGGACCCAAAGATTGGCTGGATTAGAAGCCATAGCTTCACTGTTCTGTTGCGAATATTACGTCTCTTTTCTTGTTCAATATAAAAAACAAAACCTAGAGAAGTGAAACCCTAGAAGGAAGAGTGGTGTAGGAGAGAAGAGTGGATTAGGTCTGGGGAAGTGACGCAGACGGAATTAGATTTTTGTGGAGAGATGGGAGTACGGAGTTTTTGTTGTTTTCGACGGCTGCGTTTGTTGTTAGCAACCAGAGAAACGAGTGTCTTTTGAGGAGTCCTTGTAGATTTGGGTTTTTGTGGTTTTGGCCTGTTGTCTGGTTTGATTATGTAGAAAGACCTTCAAATTAGGTTGGGCATTCCGTTGGTTTGGTCCAAAACTAAGCCAAAATTAGAAAATCGAATAGCCTGAAGCAAGATGGAGAACCGAACTGAACTTTGGAAAATGATCGAACCGACTGAACCAAAAACAAATTGATCATTCTTTCGGCTATAGAAGGGATTATCATCGTTTAAACCTATTCTTTTAGTTTCGAAACTGGTTAAACCTCAATTCAACTTCAAATCTTCGCCAAATCCACATTACAACATTCAACCATAAAATTATGAGAGTCCATTAAACAATAAAGCAGTACATAAACATGTCCTTCTTGGAAAAACCACACATTTATTTGATTTCAAAATTCAAAAATAGAAGTTATTAAATAGATTTTTAATAATGAAAACGTACGGATACCCAAACTTTAAAAATGTCAAATTTTCATAATCGCGATATTTTCGTGATAAATTGATTTTTTATGAGAAAATCAAATCAAACAGAAAAAGTATCCAGAGGTTCCAGGAGTCTCCATATGGTCTCTACTGGAGGTCTCCAAATGTCTTCACTGGAGGTCTTTATATGTCTCTAGGGGTCTCTACAGGTCTTCACTAGAGGTCTTCATAAGTCTTCAGGGGTCTCCACTTTGAATATCACTTTTTTTTTACAAAATTTAATTATATTTTTTAATGATAATTAGTTAGGTTTTCAGGGGTCTCCGCTGGAGATTTTCAATAATCTCTAATCTATTTTTAATAATAATTAGTTAGGTCTCCAGGGGTCTCTAACCTTTTCAAATCTATTTTTAATTTTTTTTTTCAGATCAAGCAGAAAATTAACTAATCCAAGACTTAAACCTTAGCCAATAAAAACAAACAATTCAATCACACATCACGTTTCGTTCACGACAACTAAGGTTTATATCGTCGTCGCCTTCACGCCTCCTCCAACGTCATCGATCTTCGCTAGATTGATCCCTAATTGTTTTTCAAAACCCTAGCCGTCTAGTAACCGTCGCCACTACACGTCCTCTTATTGCAAAACCCTAGCTGTTTTGTCTCTTTCGTAGTCGCCTTAACATTCGACCTTGTCTGACACCAGATGACAAAGAGATATGTGACACCAGATTTTGAACCAGATGAAGAAGAGGGCTTAGACGAGGAAGAGGGAGAGAGAGACAGATAGACAAAGACAAAAGAGGAAAGAGCGACAACGGAGAAGAAGAAGCATGGTGGCGAAAGTAAAAACGAGGAGAAGAGAAGAGAGGCACGAAGTTAGAGAAAGGAGAGAGAGAGTAGAGAGAGGAAAGGGTGGTAGAGAGAGAAAGAGGGAGACAAAAATTTCAGTCCCTCGTGATATTTTGATATAAATGAGATGACATTTTTTAGGTTGTGTTTTAAAAATGTGGTATTTGTAAATTGAAGTTTCAGTATTCTATTATTTTAAGAAATACAAAACTGGTATTTCTATTTGTAATAATCTACTGTTTAATTATGACATGGGGGATAATTAACTCGTCCTTGTTTTGCAATAGGAAATGTAATACTTCATTCATCTCTAGAATCTTTACATAAAAGAACTTACTAGGTCTAATGGAGGAGGTTTGTCTCTTATGAACTCTTGAGACCAATTTCAACTAAGCGTTAAGCCTTATGAAACACTTAACACATCTCCCTCATACTCAATATTGAATACTGGATATCTAGAGCATGAAGTTTACAAGACTGAACATCTGCGAATGTCTAGACGACTCGATATCTTTAAGAGGCCTAACATTGCACTAAAAGTGGATTTAATACCATTTTGAAATTTGGCCTTACTTACCGAAAAGTCACTTCTATGGGGAAGGTTTGCCTCTAATTTATGGGGCTTTTACACAATTACAGATATCAAAAATTGATATTACAGATTCATCATCCAAATTTTCGATATTACGCGAGTGCGGTCTAAATTTCTAAATTACATTTTCACGCACTTGTATATATGTTGTTTATATGTTGTATATATATTATTTATATGTATTATGTATATTTGTATGTTGTATATATATTGTATATACAAGTTACAAACAAGAGCTGCAAACTTGAGAATGGAGATTTGCAGTATTAAACAGAGAGACACTAAAACCTTATATGAGTACTAGGAGAGGTTCAAAAGTTTGTGTGCGAGCTTCCTACAACATGTCATTTCTGAACAACTCTTTATTCAATATTTTTATGATGATATTCTTTCATTGGAGAGGAGAATGTTAGATGCAGCAAGTGGTGGGGCAATCATTAGCAAAATGCCTAGGGAGATTTGAGAATTAATTTTTGTCACGACTGCAATTCCCAAAAATTAAATACCAAAGTGGAACCCACTACAATGCGTGTTAATGTGGTAAACTCGAAATCCTCTTATCCAAGAATTGATGCCCTTTCAGCTTGTTCATTCTAGTGCAAAACTCCTTCAAAAACTTGCAATATCTAGGCACTTGCTTAATTGCTATGAGCAGAGGAATATTGATCTCAACCTTCTCCAATGTTTTCAACACTTCTCGATCATCCAAAGCCTTATTTTGCTTTGCCAATCTATATGGAAAAGACGGCTTTTCAGGATTCACAACCATTGGCACGTCTCTAGAACTCTTTGGAGCTTTTGTTTCTGTTTCAGTCACTATGGCATGGCCATGCCGAGGTGATGTCGCATTTTCTACACTTGAAATTTCCTTCCCACTTCGAAGGTTGATGGTACTAAAATTTTGCCTTAAAATTGATATCAAGTAGAGAGGACAACTTTTCCTTGTTTTCAAGCTTGTTAACAGAGGTGGTTAACTTCCTTATTTGATATTTCAGCTAAAAAATACTTGCCTCTATAGAAACTGCCAATGATCTCCCAATTTCTTCCAAGCTTTGCACCTTATTTGTTGTGGCATCTATTGGTGATGGTAGGAATTTTGAGTTGAATTGTTGTTATTTCCATACCTCAAACTTGGATGATCCCTCCATCCTGAATTTTATATGTTAGAGTATGGATCATATCTCTCGTGCGATTACTCCTCAAAATTATTGATAGCATTAACTTGGGGCTAAGAATCATTATCTTATAGCGAGGGACATGAATCAGTAGGATGTCCCTACATGCCACATATCCCACACACTTTTGCCTTTTGAACCGATTGCCCTTTATTGGCAGCCAACTTTTTCACCAAATAAACAGTCTGTTGCAACAACTACAAGTTACAAAAATAGCATCAACACGTCATAAACGTAGTATATACAAGTTACAAACATAGTATAACAAGTTGTAACACTAATACTTGTATGTTCTGCATCTCTATAGAAGATATACAAGTTACAAATATACCATAAACAAATCATAAATATAACATAAACATAGTATATACAAGTTACAGATATATTATAAACAAGTTATAAAACTAATACTTGTATGTTCTGCATCTCTGTAAAAGATATACAATTTACAAACATAGCATAAACAAGTCATAAACAACATCCTAATTTTTGAAAAACAGAACAACACCAACAGAATATGAACAACATTCCAACAATATATAAACAAGAGTTAATAAATTTGAAAATAAACATTTATGAATTTGAAAATATCGAAAAGTGAATATTTAATATGCAAAAGTGGGTAGTACAAAATAAATATTGTAAAGTATTGTAGGTATATTGTGTAAAAATCACCTAATTTATAAGGATCAAATACATATACACGTAACCCAAATATATATATTAAGGATTGGGAAAATACATGTTTTTAACAAAAATAAATACTGAATCTTACAAATGTCATCTCAAGTTTTTAACTATCAAAAATGCCAGAAAAAATAAACACATCTAAAAAATGACATTTTCGCTAGAGATTGAGATATTTTAGCGAGAAATTGATTTTTTTCACAAAAAAATGACTTCCAGCAAAAAATCGTTTTTTTAAACCTCTATAAGGTCTACAATGATGTACAAAAGTGTTCAAAAAGCAGTTCACAATTTTTTTTATAAGAAATTTGATTTAAAGAATTTTCGGTTGACAATTTTAAATTAAGTTGATTTCTTGATGTATTTAGGTGTACACAATTTT
>CAODLS011424153.1:0-17719 GCA_948243855.1 Flueggea neowawraea | reverse complement strand
CGGACCCATTTGTATGATTTGTTAGCTGCTCCACACCAGGTTCCTGTGTGATGTGTTATGTTTCTGTTTTTGTTTCTATCATTTCAAATGCTTTAATTTGAAATAATTTTCGCACTTAATATTATATATGTTTTGTTTTTAATAAACAAAGATTATACTTTTATTTATTTTCATATTTCTTTAAATATGATATTTGGGTAGAAGTTCTGTACTATGGAGGCTTGTGCAAGATGGGTCGGGCTCCCATAATCGGTTCACCTCGTACGCCTGTCATGGTCCCAAGAATTGATCGTGACAGTGGTACTCCAATGAGGACTCCTTTTAGGAGTCTTCACTGAGGACTCTTTGAGTAAATTAAATAACTGAGGTTCAAATTAAGTAACTCCAGCACAATTAAGTAACTCCAGTAACAATTAAGTAACAATTATGATTACTTAATTTACCACAAAATTAAGTAACCAATCAAAATTAAGTAACTGGTGGCCAAATTAAGTAACGACATCCAAAATTAAGTAACTTTTAGAGTTACAATTAAGTAATCACCCCCTTAAAATTAAGTAATTGAGACTGAAATTAAGTAATTCGAGTCTTTAATGAGGAATGAGTTCTCATTGGAGGACCATCCTAATGTTGAGGTTGCAAGCTATGTTCCAAGACGTAACAATTCTTTCATCCTTGAGAAATTCTGCAAATCACAAGAGAAGAATAAAGAATAGGGCTTCAAATCTTTCATAAACTCTCCATTGCTCATTGTTCATTGCTTAGAGTTTGAAGATAAAGCTAAAGTGTAAAGTGAAAATTATTTAGAGCCTGCTTAATTTATAACTTTTTTTTTGAAAATTCTTTAAAAGTAAAAATTAGAAAACAACAAAAATTAAAAGATTTTTTCGAAACCTAAATTTTCTATTTATTTTCCATGAGAAACAAGAATTTTCAAAGAAAAATGACAAACTAAAAAAACTAAAAAAGTTGTTATAACCCAATTTTCTACTTTTGTTTTTGGGAAATCAAAAGATTTTACTGTTTAGTTTGGACAAATTTTCATTAATTTTTAGAAAATTAAAAAACAGAAATAAAAAAATGAAAAATTAATTTTTAAAAAAATCTCTATGCAAAACAAGGTTTTGTATTTAATATTTTTTAAAAAATAATCTTTACAGTAGTAGTCTGCTCATGTTATAACTGGCCAAATGTTGTTTTTGAAAATGAACATATTTTCTAAAATTTTCAATTTTCAAAATATAGAAATAAAACAAAAAACTGTTTTTTAAATTAAAATATAGTCTTACCATTGCAAATGAAAAGAGATATACCTAAATTATTGGGAGAATTACACAACTATGTTTAAATCAAATGCCACTTTTTAAAAATATGACTACAAGAAGCTTGTTTTCAAAAATAGAAACCAGGAAAAATCCAATCTCTAAAATGACATTTTTTTAAGAATTCAATATCCAAAATGCCAGTTTTTTTAAAGCGCGCAAGAAATTGAGGAATTTTTACGAGAAATTGATTTTTTGAGAGAAGTTGATTTTTTTGCGAGAAATTAAATTTTTTTCTAAATAAAAAATATTTTGAATTCAGTTTGTATTTTAGGTTCACAATGGTTCACAATAGGGTACACAACTCATATTTTTCATAAAAAGTCTAGATAATTTTTTTAATTATTTTGTTAAAAAATTTCAACAAATTTAGCAATTTTTTTGATTCACAATAGTATTTTTTTGTTTACGCAATATATATTTTAAAATATTCACAGCAGTTCACAATGGTTCACATAATTCATATTTTTTAAAAAGGCTACATGATTTTTTTTTTATTTTTTTAGGAATTTTAAACGAATTTTTCCATCAATTTTTTCCAATGTCAATTTTGACGTTCACAACGGTTCACAAAATGATGTTTATTATGTTGTACATTATTGTGAACTATTATGAACCATTTTAAACGGTTCACAATAGTTGACATATTTCAATTTTTATTTAAAAGTCTAAATGAATTTCAGAATAGTGTATACACTTAATGAATTTTTAAATGCAATAGTTTTTCCTCTTCAAACAGTTGCACAATGTACACCATTGTAAATCGTTGTCAAAAAGAACATTTTTTTTGGTTCACAATGGTGATTCAGCATTGTGAACCATACAAAAATTATTTTTGCTAAACACAACATAACCACAAATTTATAATTTTATCAATAATATTGCAAGGCAATACTAATATTGAAAATCTAAAGTTAAGGGGCTAATTTTACAAAATCTGCACGTTTCAAGGACTGATAGCGCAATTTTTGTCACCACCTTCAGTTGCAACTAGGGTTTCAAAAAACCATAGCTGCTTGCCGCCGCCTCTCCCATGGCGTTCTCCTTTCACTCAAATCTCTTATCTCCATCTCGCACACTCAAACCTCAAACAAAACCTCATTCTAAAGCCATTTTTTCCTCTGTCACTCGCATTCGCTGAGGCTCCGGTCCCCACTCCAACAGCAGACCTCTCGTCAAAGCTGAATCGAACCTCCTTGCCATGCTTCGAGAGCTTATTCGCCAAAACCAATGGACCCTCGCTCTCTACGTCCTCTCCACTATCTGCTCTTAGTTCCCTGCCACAACGTCGACCTTAACCTCTACGTTGATATCATCAACACATTTTCTATGAGCATAATGGGTAGATCAGGTGGTGGGGCAAAATCGAGAGAGAATGCGAAGAGAAAAGGAGAGAGAGAGAGAGAGAAATTGATGGAGAGGAGCGATGTAAGAGAGATAGGTTGTACAGTGAGGAGCGAAGGAGGAGAGAGAGGCATGGGGTAGCTAGGGTTTCGGGTGTAGCTAAGGTTTGGGGTGTGAGAGAGAGAGAGAGAGAAACTGGAGGGAGAGAAAATTGAAGAGAGAGAGAGAGAAAATTTAGAAAATGAAACAAAAAATTAAAATTTATATAAAAATTAATGTGTCATTTTTAAAACTTAGATTCAAAGATCTCATATTTTTAAAAAAGAAACATAAAAATTGTTGTTTTTGTAGAAGTGAAACATGATCTGCCATTTTTGAAAACTGAGGACAAAAAATTGACAGTCCACGTAATTAGCATTATTAATCGAATTAAAAAAAATATAGCCAATCTTTAAAGGTAACTATGCTAGGTACCGTAATGAACATTCAGATTTTGACAAAAAGAAGTCAAGGTTTCATAATTGTTAAAATGCAAAACAAAAGTTATGTTGAGTTGCCCATATATCATGTGTTTAGTCTTTTGTTAAAAGATGGCACATTTAATCAGATAAAAGTCAATTTCTCGTGCCATTTTGCAAAATTTTTCTCTCTCATCTTTCTCTCTCTCCTCTCCACTCACCTTTACCGAGACTCTCCCACTCTCCTCCGTCGAAACCCTACACTTCACCGCCCTTGTTTTGGTTCGCCATTGCCCTCCGCCGCCTCACCTACTCAGTTTCTCTCGCACTCTCTCCTCTCTCGATTTTCTCTCCGTTGTCTTCCTCCTTTTCTCTTCGCTCTTGATCTTTGCTTCGTGTCTTCCTACCTCCATCTCCTCTCATCACCATCCAGACGCTCTCGATTTTTGTTCTGGTATCATCATTGTCAACTCTCCCTCCTATCTCGAAGGCCTGGAAGTTTTTACTCCCTCTAAAAACGCGGCTTGGAAGCTTCTAATAGATCTAAAACCGCGGCTTAGAAGCGACGTGACGGCGTATAAGGTTGGTCGGAACGCTGAGGAAGGCAACATCGGGAGTGTGCAGGATGACAAGATTGTGAAGGGCGACGACTACGCCATTATAAAATTTACAAATATGCCCTTATTTTTAAGAAAATTGCAGAAAAGCCATTTATTATTGTCTAATGTAAAAAAATATTTTTAATCTGCTTATGAAGGTTGATTTTGTTTAAAATTTATTTTTTTTGAATTATAATGATTTTGTGCAAAGATGGATACATTTGGAGACTTGCGGATACATTTGGAAACTATAAAAAAATATATAAAAATTGAAATTTGGATACATTTTAATACTATAACAAAATTATGAAAAATTGATATTTGGATATATTTTGGAGATTATCGAAAAAATTGTAAAAATTATATCAAAAATTATAATTTGGAGGCATTTAATTTAAAAAAATTATATCAAAAAATTTTAAATAGAATTTAATATAAAAATTTGTGATTTGAAGACATTTGGATATATATGGATACATCTGGATACATTTGAATACCATCGGATACAGTCTGAAACATCAGATTTTCTCTATTGAAATTTATCTTTTTTAGAGAAAAAATTAATTTTCTCTCGAAATATCACTATTTTTTGAGAAAATTTATGAAATTCTCGATCAATTTCTTAGTCAATTAAAAACCTGACATTTTTGCAACATGTTTCAAGTGTGTTTCTATCAAAATTTATTTAATGGATGACAAAAGTCAAATTCAATATTTTAGTTGTTTTCGAGTGGTTGCAAAATGCTTTTCGAAAGCTATTATCTATATGTATATACCTGCTTATGGCATTTTCGAATTGTTTTCAAAACAGCTTTTGTGAGGCACGTATGAGGCGATCTAAACTGTTTTCCCTCACTGAGTTTGACCCCCTTTGTATTTCTGTCTACTGTTGATCTTATTTCTTAGGTATACAGATTTTGGCTTCGGCAACTATTATGCATCTTGGATACCAGTGACGCGTCTTTGGTTAGTGATGCCCTTTTGTTCGAGTTCTTCTTTTGCTACTGGGTTGCCATTTGCATTTTGATATACCTACCTGATTTTACTTATTGATATATTTTGGATATATTATTCATATGATATATGTATTTTATTACTTATGTTTTAACAACAAATGTTTTCGTTAAATGTTTTGATGATTAAATGTTTGGGTAGTATTTCTGTACTTTGAGGCTTGTGCGAAACAGATCGGACTCCATTAGACGGTCTGCCTTGTACGCGGTCACAGACCCGCAATGGGTTGTGACAAAAACATTCTGCGGTTGTACTTTATTTGTGAGTATTATTACCACAACTATGTGAAATATGTGTCAAATTTAAAACTACAACTATTCTCTCTCAATGTATTATGGCTTAATTTTTGCAGTATGAAAACAATGGGGGATGCAATTTTTTTAGATGGGTAGATCCGCAATGGACTGGAAGAACAATGGTGGTTATGAGAGCTATCTATGAGGAGTTGCAATTTGAGAAAGAAACCAGGAGAATTATGCAAACGGAGTTAGGCGTGTCATTAGGAAGAATTGAAATGTCTAAATGCAACTCTTCGACTTGTGAAGTCGTTCATATTATAGTGATATTCTTATTAGGAATGTTAGTTAGTAGGATTATGCAGTAAAGATGTTCATGGAATGGCTAGTTGATGGCAATTGAAACAAAGTATTTGCAACATCTAGTTTATAGCAACTGTAGGCAATTCAAAGAAAGTTTATTTGTGTCAAATGAGATTGTATGCTACAGTTTATTTGATGGTAATGAGCAGTATCCATATGTTGATGAAATACTAATCATGTTCAACAAAATAATATCATTAATGGAAAAGCATTAAAGAAATTGTGTTTAACATGTCAACGTCAACAGTGGTTAAATTCACAAGACAAAATAAAACCACATAAGGCTGAAAGTTACAAAGTAGTAAATTGTTCAAATATTTAACCAAAATAAGGTTCATCATGCATGTCTAGCCATGCTAATCAAAATAAATGAACCTTCACCCTTCAAAATATGCTTTTCCTTTCTATCGCCTTCTTCAAACAATCTGCGTCAAGGTGTGAGTTTGCTTTTTGTTGGTGGCAGATTAATTGTCATATCAATGCAATTGTTGGTGACCTAAGAACAAAATAAGCAAAATATGTGTCTCATTTAATTGTTGGTGGCAGATTAATTGTTGGTGAACTAAGTGCAAACCTAAGAAGATTGCAAAATAGTTGGAGCTTGTTGGTCCACTAGAATCTGATATGCAATGTTAACATGGTGTGAGCTTGAACCATCACCTTCATGATGTGTCTTGTTGTGACCTGTCGCACCACAGATGAACAGGTTATGTTTCCACCTTTTTTAGACAGCTTTTTCTTGTGATTTTCCTATGCAATATTCTCAAGTTCTTCAGCTTCTTTGTGCCTAGCTGTGAGCTTTCTTCTACACTTTTTCTTTTGCTCTAGATCTGAAATGACAGGCATCTCATCATACACAGCAGGCCACAAATCCATCCTGCTTGTTGGATTGATAACATATGAGTAAACCCTCTGATAATTCTCAACTCTATAAAGGTAATCACAATGTTCTTCCACATTCTTATATTCATTATGGAGTGTAGCGATAGCATGAGGACAAGGAATTCCAATTAAGTCTCACCTTCAGCATGAGCAGGTGTTGCTTCTTGTGTCAACAACAAAAGGCCCGCCTGGCCCTTCAACTATCACTTGAGGACCACTTTCTACTTTAGGATAGTATTGTTTAGCAAAAAATTCTCTTTCTCCAATCTTTTTTTAATCTTAGGGCAAATAAAACATTTCCACCTCAAACCAGTTTGTAATTTTGTATGAAGCCTACGACTTACCCAATTCTTAATCATTTCCAACATAGTAATTATTGGCTTATCACGAAGGTCGAGTAACGATTGTCTAGAAGGATGTCACACTTTGAAGCATCTATAAATAAAGCCCTTGTCCAAGTGCTGAAGGTTTTGTCCTCATGATGAAGCCAATCACAAGCTTGCTGGTTTTTTTCCGCAATCTTTTCAATCCATTTTCTAAAGTCAAGAAGGATAGTCGATCGGGCTGCATTTTAGATCATATTTTTTAGTTCTTTTCCTTTAAACTTCCCTCTAAAGTTTTTATACATGTGTTGAATGCAATTACGGTGTTCATCTTCGGGATAGATCTCTTTCACAGCATTCACAATACCATAGTAAAAAGTTCAAACAAAACATATAAACTGTTAACGTAAAAGAGGTAATCACAATCTGAGTGCATTGACAAATAATTAAACATTGTAGTTTGCAACCACAATTTGATTAAATATGTGTGCCAGACAATAAGGAAAAAAGACCTTGCTGAGAAAATGCAAATAATCTTTCTGTACCTTAAAGCTACAACCCATGTCATGTAAAAAGCATTGAGTTTCTACCTCTACAACCCATGTCAGTTTCATAAGTTTTTCCACTTATGAAATTGCACCAACATGAAAAAAATATGTGCAATGGGAATTCATATGGTGATCAAGGCAAGAAAAAATCGTGTACCTTTTAGTTAAAACAAAAGACATAGCATGATGTCAAATTAAAAAAGGTAACAATAATAATCTAAATTGTCACGCTTTCTACATCACACATGAAATTCTTAATCAACCAAAATTAAACAGAACTTGTATATGCAATGAACTATTAACCTTTTGACGATCAGTCATAAAGGCTATGTGGTGACTGTTGACAATTTCACGGTCGTCTCCAAGCAAGCTTACAAACCAAGTCCACGTTTCACATTTTTCTTTAACAAACACAACCTAAACAATGGGAAAAATCTGATCATTTGGGTCCATTGAAACCGCTGACAAAAGCTCTCCCTTAAAAGTTCCTTTCAACCATGTTTCATCCACACACACAAGAGGTCGAACCCCTTCTTTCCATGCTGACTTCATACCCGCTAAACAAACATAAAAACCTTTAAATTCACCACAATCAAGCCATAAATGTACACTACTTCCATGGTTTATCAATTCAATCTCAGCTTTGCATGCACTTAACTTTGGTATTGGCCACATTTGTCTCCCATAATTCATTTTAATGCCATGTCCCTTGCCCGCCAAGCTGTCCTTCTACTAATTTCAATGTCAGTTTCATCGTTAACTGCATGTATAAGCCCATTAACATTCCAAGTCGGATTAGCCAAAAACACTCTACGGTATTTCTCTACTATCCACCTTGAAGTAACATGGAATTTTTTATGCAATCAAGGGCAACTATGAGTCATATCCAATGACTTTATAGGAACTGTTTGGTCGTTTCTGTTTACATGAGAAGCAAAGATAAAGAATCGAAAACCATATATGCCCGCTTGCCTACATGTTGCTTTCACCCTTCTTTTTTCATTCCACGGAAACCACAATTGGTAGAGATTCTTGATGCCCCAATTTCTTACAACTTTCTTGAAGTCATCAAAAGTTCCAAATCTCACCCCAATTTCAAACATAGGATCATGTAGCATTGTCGAGGGTTGGAACTCAATGTTACGGTGAACTTCCTCATCAGACGACGAATCACCACCTGAATGCAGTATCTCATTAGAGTCAGACACAACCTCTTCATCATCATCCTTGTCTGTATCATCGCCAAAGCCTCCACTCAAATGGATGGAGCAAGGTGGATTTGGTCGAGTCCCATGAGGCCTACCACGTTGAATTTCTTCAACTTCGGCGATGTCATTGTTGTCTTCATCAACTATGTAATCATCATCAATAATTAGACCCTCATCATCATTTATGATTGATTTTCCCTTTTCATCCTCACTTCATTTGAACTTAACCCATGCTCAGGAGCTGAACCTCTACACAAATCCTACACATCAATTTCAGCCCTATTATCCATGACTTCATTTCCTTTGTCCTCTGGCATTTGTTCGTTGTGAAACATAGCTTGTTGTCTTTCATCAAGCATCCAAACTGATCCATCAACCTTTGCAACTAGTAGCAGAATATTATGTCGGTTGTATTTTAACACTAATCGAGTCCTAGCAATTGCATTAAAGGCATAGGTTGGTAAATCCCCCCATTCAATATGCTCAACAAACACATTAACCAACTATGCTGGCCTAACCTTCAATGCCATTTCGTATACATGTCGGCCTTCATCCATATGCTGCATTTTCTCATCAATCCACCAACTGGCTTGTACCAATATCGAACGTAGTACAGCTAATTAAGCCTTGACATCCATATATCGAAAATATTCATAGACAAGTTATGCCAATGACAGTAGTCAAAGCTGTCCACGTTGCCTTGTAAGTATCGGTTTTCTCTCAAAATACCATTATAATGAAACCAAACCGTAAAATAACCAGACCTTCCAGCTGCATTCACATCAATTACGACATGTCAAATTAATTTTTTTCAACTTTATATGCAATAAAAACATCCCAAAAATGTAAACCATTGCAATAATATTAACAACAACCACGACCATGCATGCAATACCTAAAATACTAGATAAATCAACAAAATCACACATGTATACCCTTCTAAGTTAATGATTCTTATCGTATATGGTGCCACGACAACCGACCACTCTTCTTCTTGGATCAAACAACATGTTTCCGCAATACTAGGCAGTGTAGACCCACAAATTTGTCTGCTTCTGCTTGGTTTTGTTGCAGAGAAACATGAAAGCATTTGGGTAACACTTTGTCCTTTGTGTCTTTAAAGTAAGCTTTGACAGTTCTGTGGTCCAATTTTTTTTAAGCCTTTTACAGCAGCTTATTGGCAGGATTTTGCTACCCACTATAGTGAGAAACTGAGGTGGCTGGTCCACTGCCACGGTGGATGCCACGAAAGCTTCAAATGCTGAGTTAGCGGGTTTAGTGCCATGGTTGCAAACAAGGCAAATTTAATAGTCACAATGAAACAAAACCGACTTTAGGTGTTATTACGTATCATTTTAGAAACTTCAAGTACCACCAATGAAATTAACTTCGATGTTTTCCCACCTTTTTTGTTGAAAATTGCAAGAAAATGGACCGATTTGTATATATCTCTGGATGTTCATGTATTTGACTATTTTTTCCTTTTTTTCTTGATGGGAGTTGTGTTCGATAGATGGTATGATCTTATTGTTTGTGCTTTTTGTGATGATGATAGGAGGAAGGATGAGATCTTCTCGCCATCGATCTGTTTTTTCATTGATCTTTAGGGCTTGTTCGGTTGGGGTGAGTGGGTGAGGGAAGTGCAACCTCCTAGAAAGTTCAGAACTTCTTTTATTTGGTTGAACAAATGAAGTTGAACTTGTTAAAAAATCAGTTGCTTGACTTTCCCTTAATATCAGAAAGTAACTTCTTAAAGGGGGGTCAGGAAATCCAACTTCCTTAGTAACGAAAATGCATATTTATGAATATATCATCAAAATACAATTATTTACAAATTTATATTTGTTTCTAAATTTTTTAAATTACTTCATAAATATTTTTTTGATTATTTTATATAGATTCATTTTTTATAGAAGTTACAATAAATATTTTATATTTTTAAAATGTATTATACATAAAAAAACTATTTAATTAAATAAATTAATTTAATCAAATTTTTAAAAAATTAGTCTTCATTGTAGAAATGTATGAACTATTAACTATAGTTTTATTTCTCATGGGATGTATATTTTATGTAATAAAAGTAAATATTTTTCTTTAATTATTCTCATATTATTAATTTAAATTTATTATTATTATTATTATTATTATTATTATTATAGAGTTTGATAACAAGTGTATTATACACATTTGTAGTGAACTTTCTGGGAAGTGTGATTGCCAACCAAACACAGAATATCAAACCTGTCGGGAAGTTATTTTTCAACCAAACACAATTGATATACATTTCACAGGAAGTAAATTCTTCGGTAGTTACTTCCTGAGAAGTTGAATCAAGCAAACCCTTAGTAGTAGGTTGGTTTGGGGGTTCGATGGAGGATGGATGGTGGGCGGGGTTTCATTTCTTCTTGCTTCTATGGTGGTCGGCATTGGACATATTGCTGGTGGATTGTTCATGTCTGATGACACTAGTTTGGGCCGACACCAACGACAGGTGGCGGAGGAAAGTTTCCAGAGGTTTTCTTGGCTTGGTTGCATAGGAAACATTTTGAGTAGATTTGATTGTAAGGTGTAAAAAGAAAAACATATTAAACACGTGTATTTGATGGATGAATAAATGCCTAGTCTTTAGGAATAAATTCAAAGTTATTTATAACTTAATTTTAGGAAGATTTTAGTAGATTTTTATATTTTTTTTGTAAACTTTGCTCTATAAATAGAGCAACACATAAAATAAACATACACAATTCCAGTTGACATTTTCATATCATTTTTACTGCCTTGTTTTGTTCTTGCTCAAATAATGTATTCTCACAAAAAAAAACCCATCAATTGGTATCAAAGCCATATTTTTCTTAAGGGACATATGATTTAAGCAATTTCCACAACTACAAAATACAACCCATAACTACAACTACAAAATACAACCCACAACAAGTACAAAATACAACAACAAGCTTAACCACAAAAACAACTATAGTTTCATTCAATGGAGTAGGATGGATCTTTTTCTATTCCACCACCGTCTTTCGATGGTAACAAATATCAAATATGGGATGTCAAAATGACAGTTTACCTCGAAGCTTTGGATC
The DNA here is from genome assembly GCA_948243855.1 of Flueggea neowawraea. Classification (NCBI taxonomy): domain Eukaryota; kingdom Viridiplantae; phylum Streptophyta; class Magnoliopsida; order Malpighiales; family Phyllanthaceae; genus Flueggea; species Flueggea neowawraea. The sequence continues at coordinate 6,330 of CAODLS011424153.1, read as the reverse complement.
TTTGGGAATTACTAGAAAACAAACTATCAGAGATGCCTGACAATCTAACGGTTTCCCAACTAAAAAACTATAAGGAGAAAAGAAAAAGACATGCAAAAGCAAAGTCTTGCTTGTATTCTATTTTTTCAAGCTTAACATTCACAAGAATAATGAATTTAAAATCTGAAAATGACATCTCAAGACTAAATATAAAAGCAATGAGAGAACAAGAAATATGCAAGGTCTCAATTTAATCAGAGAGTTCAAGATGCTGAAAATGAAAGAAAATGACACTCAAAGAATATTATGACAAGTTGGTAAACACTGCAAATAAGGCGCAAGAGAAAAGATGGCTTATGAGGGAAGAAGGTTCTGTCCAAGGGGCTTTTAGAGCCAAATCACAAAATAGTTACAACAATAAGAATGGAAAACATCCAACATGGCCATGTTATAAAAAAGACGAATCATCCATAGAGCAAATATTGGTGGATGCTAGATGTTAAATGTGAAAAATGCATCCAAATGGGACATATTAAAAAATTTGCAAGCGTAAAAAATTAGAAATTAAGGCCAACAATGCAGTGGATCAATTTAAGGAGGAGGAGCTATTTTGATAGAAAATTGAAGATTGCTTTACCATCAAAGGAAGGACGAGTGTTAAAAAACATATTAAACACATGCCTTTGATGGATGAATAAATGGCTAGTCTTTAGGAATAAAATCAAAGATGTTTATAACTTGATTTTATGAAGATTTTAGCAGATTTTTATGATTTTTTAGTTGTAAATTGTGCTCTATAAATAGAGCAACACATCAAATAAACATCCACAATTCTATTTGATGTTTTCATATCCTTTTTACTACCTTCTTTTTGTCTTGCTCAATTCATGTTTTCTCACAAAAAAAACCATCAAAGAGGTTGAGTCGGACTCTTACCAAGTCTTATAATATGGCCAATTTGTATTGGTCTATATAGACCCAACAATGTAGAGTCAATAACCACTTAGGATTTCCACTAACAATCTTCACAAGATTACAACTTCAATTTCTAACTAAGTGAGAACTCTTACAATGTTCTTGATTTTGGTTGAAGAATAAAAACCAACCTAAGGATCTACCCTTGATCCCACTCACAATCTCTCTTAAAATATGTGTTTTACAAACACTCACCAACAATGTATAGTGATACAAGCAATGAGAATAGAAAATTAATGAATAAAAGACTTGTATCAATAAAAGAGAGAATTCAATGCTTTGATGTTTGGTCATAGAAAATAAATGCTCAATAGTTCTTAAATGTTTTCTGAAGTCCCCTTGAAGTATATATAGCTTCTCTAATTGAAAGACACATTGTGGAGTTGTTTGGAGCCGTTGTGAAATAGAGCAGCCAAGCATTAAATGCTTCTAAAAGAGCACCTTACTCGAGTAAGAGCTTGTATTACTCGAGTGAGCATTTCCCATAATTTGATCTTTATAACATATTACTCGAGTGAGTTGTATGCCTTACTCGAGTGAGACAATTTTTGGACCGTTAGGACCACCAACCCTCGACATTTAAACTCTGTTTATTTCAGTCGTAAATATAATCATGATGTCTTCAATTGATTACTCTAGTGACCAAAATTGTTACTCAAGTGAGATGATTTTATTCATGTCTTTTGTTCCATTGAATCACTCGAGTGATGATTGTTGTTGCTCGAGTATGATTTTCACCACTGATCCTTCAGAAAAGTTACTCGAGTGACGTTCCTTGATTACTTGAGTGAGATGGCACATGGATTACTCGAGTGGGCTAAAAAATTTACTCGAGTGATATAGTGGGTGGATTACTCGAGTGACGACTTTGGTTACTCGAGTGATCACCTTCAACCAATTGCCTGTGGAATTTGGATTACTCGAGTTATGATTCTGAGTTACTCGAGTGATATGGTAGATGGATTACTCGAGTGGCATATCTTGTTACTCGAGTGAGCATCTTTAACCAACTTCCTCAGGAAGTTCAATTACTCAAGTGATATTACGTGCTTACTCTAGTGAAATTTCCTGGGTGACATGTTACTCGAGTGGATATTATGCTTACTCAAGTCAGGTTTTGACAGAATGGAAAATTCACTTAAGTATCAAACACCATTTTGTTCATCATCAAAACATGGAGGGACTTGAATCTTAACCACCCTTGGTTCAACAAACAATTTGTGCCTCATTTGGACCATGCTCACTTGTTATCGAATGTATTTGGATTACTCTTTTTGTAACTCTTATCATTATTAATGAAAACTCCTCTATTTCTTGGAAGAAAAGATATATTTAATTTACAAAATATGTGATATGTTACCCTTAAATTATAAAAATATACATCTATAATTTTTTTAATACTTTGATAAATAATTGAAAAGCATGTCCTATCAGTGACTAACATATCAAAGTCAATTGTCAATTTTTTGATAAGTCATTTTTTTTGCCCCCACTAAAAATTGAACATGCAACTTCTTAGTATTGGAGTTTACTCAATCATCAAATAGACTTTTAAACAACCTTATTTGTTATTTAATTAGAACTTCATCAATAGGAAATTGACAAAAAAAATGAATATTTTACGTCTCATTTTGTTTGGGCATTCATTTAACCATCCATGAACGAATCATATACCAAAAAAAGATAGGTTAAACTACAAAGGTTTCTGCCATTGAAAAGTCCATGGAAAGGGGCAGAAGGAGGCAAACAAGTGTTGCTACACCCCCATTGCACCTCCTTCTTCATCCCACTAAGTTGAAATATTTTTCTATTAAAAAAGTTTTTTTCAAGAAAAAAATTGAATTGATACTTTTAGGGTACCTAGATTGCATTTGCAAATTGTATCTTTAATTAAACATGACACTCAACAATGAAAAAAAGGTATGTTAGAATATGTTTCTTTATTATGTTAAGGGCATCTTCAATGCTTTGGACTCTTTTGGGTCTGATCCATTGTCACATCAGCATTCTATTAAATTCTTTATCATTAAATCATTCATCTCCAATAGTTCATATTATCATTGGACTCTACTACATGATCCACTATCACTCCACTTTTCATTAAACCTATCTTCTTTTTCCTCTTCCCCTAAAAAAACAAAAGTAAAAGAAAAAAACAGTATGGGACTCTGCTCAGTGGTGCTCCAATGGGGAAAGAGTCCAACAAACTCCCCATTGGACCCCATTAGAGATACCCTAATATTAATTTTGTGGTCATAATTTATATGTGAAAAGAATATATAAGTGATAAGAAGTATGCAATTGGAGGTGCCTTTTGCTCTAAACCCAAGGTATTTCTAAAGCTTGTATTGATGGTTGGTGTTAGATGATTTGGTAATGATAAGGAACCAAAGTTACATATATGCTCCTAAGGTTTGAAGTTGAGGTTGACACACAACTATTGGTGATATGCATGGTAGTGCGCAAAGGATATTCTCCTGTCCTGATTGTCACCATTTCCTAGAGAGGGTTTAGTACTCTGCTGGTGTTGTAGTATGCCCAGCTATAATGGCTTATGGCGTGATCACATTAGCTGACAAGGCTCTTGGCACGAGCCTGGTGTCAAAGTTTCACGGAATTTTGTCGTCTTGTAGGATGATGACATGTGGATGTAGTCCTTAAGGAAGAGAAGGCTTGATCTGAATGCTTCTACCGGTAGCTTGGCTAACTTACATTATCAGATAGCTTTTTCTACATGATAAGGAGTGTGGTGTGAATCAGGGGAGGGCTCAGCATGGGCTAGTTCATAGGCTTAACCTAGACCCCACATCAATAATATAAGAGTAAATAAATCAAATTAATCTAAATTTTGACACGTTTATCAAATTTAACTTGTACTTTACAAATGTAAAAAAACCCTAAATTTTAAGAGTTTTATTAAATCTATCCTAATATTAGTGTTCCATTTGTTTTTACCATTAAGTGTTGTGTTGGCTTGTATAAGTGCACACATGATGAAGTCATGTGTTCACATGTCAGTGCCACAGGTTCATGGGTTTGAAAATATGTCACATGGCACTGATACGTAGACATACCACATCATCATATTACTACTGCATAAATATTCTAATGCAATGCTATAATTTTTAAGCTGTTGCATAAAGTTCACCTAATGCAACGGCTTTTCAAATCGTGGCGTTACCGTAGGAGCTAATGCAACGGCTTGAAAATATCGTCGCATTCGGTAATCAAATTCAACAGGTTTTTTGGTTCGTTGCACGTGACAGATAAATGCAACGTTTACAACCCTTGCATATTCGAAAAATGTAAAACTACAGAGTTAATGCAACGGTCTTTAATGAAGTGAATGATAAAAGTTTGAAGAGCGCATGAAAGTTGTCCCTATGCTACCATCTTTGTGCCTACCCAATTCGATGCACTGGCAAGTGTGTGCTCCTCCTTAAAGGAACCTAATCTACCCACATCATTTCAGAAATATTTTTTCTTTTATATAGTTTCCATATAGCTACTTCGTTGATTTGGGCTCAAACAATTATGTGACAGCTAGTTTCAAGTACTATATAGCTCTATACATAAGACAAAGTTTATTATATAGTTAAAAATTATAGATCCCTTGTGTATCTCATGATTATCTTCATGATCACAATAGTTAATGGAAAGATTCACAAAAGGTTAGCTTGCCAAATTTTAAAATTTTTATTCTTTAATAAACTCGACTCTTTAATCATATTCTGCGTATAAAAAAAAACATATTCTGCTAGACTTCAATGAATTCTTGGCTGCCTTTGTTTAATGTACATCCGCAAATTTAGTCAGTGATCATAAAATTACTGATTATACAATGTATATTTTAACTCCAAAAGGATGTATTAATACTAATGAGTTTTCGACTTATTAGTACTGGAGTTAGTTTCGACACTATGTGATCGATACTTATTTTCATTATATTATCTAATCTATTTCTATAATCAACTCAAACAAAAACACCCACTCACTACTTTTCGTATTAGGAAAATTTGTTGTGTTCTGTTTTGAGAGTTAAACAAGCATGTCTAACACTACTTCTCATAATCTTCTACAAAATATTACATTTTATTCAACTACTTACTCCAATAACAACATTATCCGCACTCATTACTCAACTTCTCAATTCAATATTTTATTAATAAAAGTTAACAAAAATTTATTTAATTCAATAGAGATTTACTATTAAACTTCATGCACTCTAAATAACTTTTATTAATAAAATATTTGAAAAGTGATTAAAATAAATAGTATTATACATATTTCAATACAAATAAAATATAGAATTTAATTAAAATGTATTTTTTATTTATGGAGTGAAATAAAAAGAAGTGGTGGACATGTTGTCATCTTAATGCCTTGTCAAGCATCATTAGACGAGTTTTGTTGCAACACTTTTGAAACATGTCTATTATCGAAAACACATATAGCTAAGAAGTAAAAAGATAGTTTCTTAATTTTTTGTCCTTAATTTTTTGTCTGAAGTTGAGTATATCATAATAATTTCATGATACGACAACAGTGTCTAACTCTAAACCAATAATACTGTAATACCAGTAATTTGTCATTAGTGTTTCAACTGTACCAGTCCACTGGAACAACCTACACAATTGTTTTGCATTCGGCGCATGATTTTTTTTAAACCCACACACAATTTTATTTATTATTAATTTCACAAAAAGAGAGATCAATTTACATAATAAATATAAAAAATTTAAATATTTTTGAAATTTAAACCCAAGCCTTCTTAGTTGTCACAACCCATTTTCCGGGACCATGACCGGCGTACGAGGTGAACCGTCTATAGGAGCTCGGCCCATCCCTTATAAGCCTCCATAGTACAGAACTCTACCCAAACATCATATTTAAAGAAATATGAAAAACTAATAAAAGTATAAACTTTGTTTATTAAAAACAAAACATATATAATATTAAGTGCGGAAATTATTTCAAATTAAAACATTTGAAATGTCAGAAACATAAACACCTCTCACAGGAACCCGGTGTGGAGCATCTAACAAATCATACAAATGGAACCGGTCAAAAGGGCACTGACCGCAACATCAGATTCCCTCATTGAGCATCAAAAACCAACGAACATAATCCCCAATAGTCACATGCAAGATGATAATAATATGGACAAAGCAAACAAAGAAAAATGGTCAAACCCTGTGAGTGAGGGACAACACTCCAGATCGCCTCATACGTGCCTCACAAATACTGGTTTGAAAACCATTTGAAAACTAACACATGCGGTATACGACAGGTATACATATGTATACACTATATATATAGTATGGTTTCCACGAAAACATTTTGAAATCGTTTGCAACCAAATCAAACAGCATGCAC
>CAODLS011424126.1:0-12738 GCA_948243855.1 Flueggea neowawraea | reverse complement strand
ATTCTTTGCAAGGCTTGGCCAAATTAGTGAAAGCCACTTTCAAAGAGAGAAAATTATTTTGTGAGTTTTAGAATAGAGATTCTAAAAAGAAGTGCTAGCAAACTCCACCAATCCAAGGTAAGTTTGTTCGTGTGGATACCTCTAGACACGTTCGCGCAAAGACAACGTGATTCCAAAAGGGTGATTCGAGTTTTGGGTGCTAAGAGCTACACCAACATCTCATAAAACTGAACGATCAAGCTTTGGTGAAAGGTAGATCTTCTAACCCTAATTATATATGTTGATGTACATGGGTCCTTGGGGGAATTCAAGGCTTAAAATTTTTGTTATTTCTGTTGCACTGATTAATTATGAATTTCATAAACGAGCCGCGAATTCCAACAAAAGGAATATGGAGAAACAAAGTGAAGTGAGGAGAGACAATTCTTGAGAGTGGAAAAATGTTTAAAAGTGAAGAATGACGAACAAGGAGAGAGTAGGGGTATTTATAGACCCTTTCACCAAAACACAGCATTACACTAATTCTGTAGAGTGTCACGTGCACAACAAAGGACATACATACGTGAATGGACTCTTACGTAAGTAACTTTACGTTTACGTGCTTGACGAGGCTCCAAAATGCTTCCAATAACTTCTATCCAGTTTCTGAGTAATTGTTACACATGTAACACTAACCTTATGCACAGAACTCATTCCCAAAGTGTATAACACACTTAATTACACACTTTTGATGTATTTCCAACCTAGGCACATAAGTTCCATCACTCCTGAAGCCAATTTACACCTAAACTTAAGAAAATATCGCCACAACCATCTTTAATCACCACCTCATCAAATTAGAACTCAAATATCTAATCGGAATTGGGTGAGGTGTTACAAATGTCATCTATGTGAATCCTAGGATTCTAGATCCGTATAAGATCTCACCCAAAGCAGTCTAACTCAACTCTCTCAAAGGAAGTCTTGGCAACTATAAGTGTCCTCTATATCCTCATCTTTGTAATCAAATAAAAAAGATGGTCAACATAATGTACGTATTTGTATTGATTGGGCAAACACCATTTTACATGTTATTAAAATAAAACTTCATATTGTCAACAATGATAAAAAAAAGTTTACCTAATTATTAATTTAAAAAAGCCAATTAATTTGAGAAATTTTTTTTTGAAAGTCTAGCAACTTTGCACAATAGTTGCAAAGTTGTCCAAAGTAACAACTTTGCACAATATCAATAAAAAAAACTTTGCACAATATACCAAAAAAATCAAAAAATTGTTAATGTTAATTTTATCGAAAAATCAAAAAATATGGATGTCAAAAATGGCCACACACACTCAAACACACCACTGAAAAAGGAGGACATGCGCTCTATGTGCTTCATGCATAAGACATACCATCCATTCCTTTTGCCACATGGCTACCAAAATCCATATGTGCTGGTATACTAACAAATGTCAAGCACTTATTGGTCCATGTGTCATGCTCGAGACAATTGAAATGCGTCACATCAACCTAATACGCTTGATGTAGTAAGAACACGTTGACACTGACAAGCCACAACATAAGTGCATGGCTTGCCTTCCGATTGGATTTCAACCACCATTTTTCGTTATATCGAATTTTTTAGCCTTTTGAGTTCATTTGTATGATGAAATTTTCAAAATTATAACTTTCAATTTTCAACCTTTGACAGTCTCAAACAATATCAAATCAAAAAATACACAAAGTCGAATGGAAAACATAACAAAACAAAATATTGGCAGTATCTAGTATCTAGAATCAAAGGCAAACGCATTTTCATGAACAACAAAATCTTAAAAACTCACCCTAAAGTATAAACTCTAATACCAATAAAGATATTCACACAAACTAATAATATAAATAATGAATAAAATAAAGAGATCAAGAATTGACCTTGATATGTGTAGCAAAATGAAGAAGAGGACAAGTTCTACTTGTGTAAACATCACGACCGAACAACAATGAACAATCAACTAAATCACAACCTAGACCACCAAGCGATTGGTAGTGCAGGATTGCATGATGGACGAAGATTTAAGAGAGAGAAATGTTGGGTCATATGAAGGAAAAAACACAGTAAAATTTTAAAAATTTTCACATTACCAATTACCAAGATCCATGCATATGGTCGATACATATAATAAAGAAGGAGTTGTGAATGTCTACCTTACAAAAACAACGAATAATGGCAAGGAACACGATCGAGTCATGAAGTTGTTGATCCTTTTGTGTTATGTCGGCCACTCCATGACACCAAAAACTATGGTGTCGCTTCCAAAATTCAAACCATGTTGGTCCACAATCATGGTTAGGAGTTTGCAGCTCAAGACTAGGTTCGAATCGGTGCGCTATGGTTCTATGGACAACTTTAAAGAGCTAGGTGTTTAAGGTTTTTGGCAAAAAGAAGGACAACAAAGGCAACAATGTTTTTCTCTCTTTATGCATGACTTAGGCTACCAAAATTCACTTAAAACACACTTAAATACACTAGTCCAATTAGGGTTAGCGTTTCCTAAATACCTCCTAAAATATCTCCTTAATTCTAACCCACATTAAGTGAGATATCTTCCTATCTTGTAAGAAGATATTCCAAAACCTATTGGCATTCATTATGATCAACCATACCCTCTTTCTTCGCAACAAATTAAGCTTATGCTTACACTATGAATGGGCATAATTAACCCTAATTAACTTGGGCTTAATGGGCTTTGGGTTTCTATCCATTAAACAAGCACATACCCAATATCTACAAGCCTATTGTAACATATATCGATATCTAACAAGTATTTGTATTTTATTTAATTACTCAACAATTAAATAAACATGGAAAATCCTAATTTAATTATGATTTATCCCGGTATGTCCTAATCAAATTAGATCTTTTCAATATTGCGCTCGAAACCCTAAGCAGTGACACAAGTCAAACTAGTTTTTGTCATTTCTCAAATCTTATTCATAATAGGAATTCTACCTCAATTAGGAATTCTAATTGCATTAGGACACTCAACATTGAGAATGATCCAAGCGTTAGGATTAATTCCTTTGAAATACAAGATGATCATTAATTTCCATTTTGAAACTTATTCTAGTCAGAGTAGTTATCCCATTTCGTTTAAGACTCTTTGTCAAACTAAGACTCCCATATGAAATGCGTTTTTCGGTTTTTCAAATTCATTATGTATCATATTAAAGTATCATATTTATTTAGGTCACCTCTTCTATAATATCCCATATATTCTGAATAAGGGTAAGTATGGTCGGGTTGGTTCAAAAATTTGGTTATCTCCAGAACCGAACCAAAGTTTAGAGAATTTATTTTACCCAGAACCAAAATCGAACTAAAACTCCAAAATCTCTGAACCAAAATCTCTAAAATTTCGGTTCGATTCAGTTCATTTCAGAGAAATGAAGATTTTAGTTCAAAATAAATAGTTTCATTCAAATTTGGTTCTTTGAGATTTTCTTCAATAAAATCAGAAAACATAATAAGACTGGTGGGGTACGCTAGGCTTAGGCCCTTGCAGTAGTGCAACGCATGGACGACACTCGAGAATCCCAGTAGCAAGCTACTATCACGAACCCTTCTCCTAAAAAATTAATTTAATATCGTATGGACCATTAGCCCATGTATCAGATAATAAACTTATAAGAATAGAACTACACTTTGTCTTAGCCGAAAGGCCAAGAAATATATTGGGTTGTTTGATGCAGCATTTGGCCTTTTATAGCTAGCAACGTTTGCGTCACTACTCCAACCTTTCGATGTGGGATTAAAACTTCTCAACAAACACAGAAATGATAATGCCTCAAAGAACTCGAGTCTCAAACCGTGATTCACTGATTCCTTCCCTGCCATTTAGCCTTTGCCGTAGATTCCAACTCATAAATTCACTGAAATATTTGGCAAGTGTTTTAGATTCTCTTATGTGGTCATTTTGAGGTTTTTTCTTTAGTTGGTGCCAATTTTTGCTTGGTGTTGTCCTAGGCCTACACCTAAAGACTAAGGAAAGTGTACCTATCGTCTATAGCTAGTGGACCTTTGAGTACCGAGTGTCGTATTCCACAGAGACTACGAGTATTAGCTACTCACTCTTCACTCTATTATCTAGTCGACAAACTAAGTGATTTGAAATAGATAAAATAAATGGAACTCAACTTGAAAGCAAACACACACAAGCAAAAGGATAGAACAATCGATGAGAAATGACACCTAGGTGTTGAATTCCCCTATACCAAACTAAGTGACGATGACTAGTTACTCAATCAATTATTCAGGCAATTGGACCGTGGAAATTCCTATTGTATCTTAATCTCTCTCTCGAGTTAGCTAACATCTAAAGACTAGGTTGATTAACTGGAATCTCTTCCCAATTAAAACCCCTATTGTTGCATAAATACTGATTTGTGAATTTCGCTATTAGGTTTGACCCTAATTAGGAAGATTTATGTTGACCTATCTCTAGGTTTGCATGCAACTCCTCTCAATTATGAGAAATCTATCACACACAGAATCTCTCGATTGCACATGTATGAATCAGTCAAGAAATCGATAGGCTAGCAACAATCAATTCAACTATTGAACAATATAAATCACAATTGAGTCGCAATTCCATAAATAAACTGAATGAATAACAAAATCCAATAATCACATAGCTAATCTAGGGTTCATCACATCTAGATGCACACAATAATTATTTCATAACCCTAGAGAGATAAACAACAAGATACAAAGGAAAGATAGAGAGAGAAGAAGAACCCATGACTAATCCCTCAATCTTCCTCGCGATTCCTTCGATCTTGATGACCGGTTGAGCTCTCCTTGATTTTCCCACTTTCCTAACCCTAAACTAATGTGTTTTTGTCTTTCAAAGTCGGCTCCCCCTTCTAGGTTTTTGTTTCCCATTTAAATGGACCGAGACATCAAAAGCTGGTAAGACACGGCTCGACCGTGGCCTTCAATTTCTTCTGCGACCAACTACATGGACATGGGTTTGTGTTCATGTCTTACATGCATCTGCCCGTCTCTTCACATATTTGTCCGTGTCTTGATGGAAACATGCTCCAAGCTAGGACACTGTCGTGGCTTGCACAACCTTGTCCGTGTCTTCTCCAAAACATCAAGCAACGCATGTTGAAGCCTCCAATCGATGTCCCATGGCTGTGTCTTGCTATTTGGTGACCGTGTCATTTTGGTAAATAAATCATTTTATTATTAAAAGTTATTTTTTAACCCATAAGAGGTTATCTGATATGGTTTTACACTTTCTAAGAAAGTTGTTCCTAGCATTATTTCTAATGTATCATTAAAACCTTCATTTTCTATTAGCAATCTAATAGGTATCGTTTCATTTCCAAATTTTAATCTAGTTCTATAGCTTCATCTATTTCATGTAATTCACCATTAAAATTTATATACTGATGTATTTCATTTAATCTAAATTTTTGTAAGTTATTACATAACTTATGGCTTATGTAATTACCATTGGCACCGGTATCTATAAGTATGTTTAATGAAACATACTCTATTCTATTATAAAATTCACCATTTATCTTATAGTTTTTTAATCCATCTTCCTTTGCTAATATCAAATTTTTAGATAAATTAAAAATTCCATATTGTCTAGAACTAGACGATCTAGTTAATGGTTGTCCTATAACTCCAATATTCGAAAAAGATAATCTAGAAATAGGATTATCAGTTAATAATGGTTTGTCTTGTAAATCTAATTGTAAAGGTTTACTTTCTATTTCTTCTATCCTTGGTAAAGTAGGCATCTAAATTTGACAAAAATCATTAAATAAATAAGGAAAATCTATTGTGTCTTTAATAACAAAACAATCAGAATATTGAGTATTAGATAATGCATAAGAAATTATATAAGTTATCGAATAAGGTCTATTTTGTTGTTTAAAGAAATTTTTTTGTTTAAAATCTTGGATTAAACTTAAAGTTTTATTAAAATCTCTATCATGAAAATGATAATATTATATTATCCTGCTATTCAACAAAGTCAGACATGTGCGGACATCTATGCTGCATTTCACAGAATAGCATCTCGAGGTGCTCAATTCCAGATATGCAAAATTTAAGGCGAAATGTACATAGGAAATACAAATTTAGAAGAAAAATATACAGGCCGATGCATTAACAAAGGTCAACAGATGTAGATATTCCTGACACAGTTTCTCAGGGTGATGCCCTTACAAGACATTCGCTGATGTGTCATCAAAAATAGGTTGAGTCTAATCTTAGTTGTTTCTTACACTGGGACATGGATCATGATCAGAACATAACTTGTGCAGAATAGATTCATGGAATGCCAGAACATAGCAGGAAGAATTTAGGTAATAGCTCTAGCAGATGTTCATTTGGTCCTGATGGTGATCTTAGATGTTGATACTTAAATCAATTGCAGAACCTACACACATTTTCTTAAAACAGGATGTCCAATTCAAAGATGTGAGGAGTCATACCACAAAGATTGTGTACCCAGACATTTACCAAAGCTTGAGCATAAGAAGTTCTAATGATTGATCATATTACGGTTGCACCATAACATAGCTTAGCAGGGCCATTGTGGTTATCGACATTCTTAGCAAAGGATCTATGGAAATTTTAGCTCATACTTACTTGGAAGTTGGCGCAGTGGCACTGATTACTGAAGAATGATGTTGATCTTTCAGTCTAATGGTTCAAGGGTATTGCTTGGTCCTATGGCAAAATCCATTTTGCTAGATAAGGTTTGAGAGGTTTTAAAAAGGGAGATGCCAGATTTAATTTATGATTGAAAGAGTTAGGTTATCAAATGGATATGAGTTTAGTGTTAATGGTTCTAAAGTTCCCTAATTGGACTGAGGTTGAGCACACATCTATCAATGGATTACGCAAAGAGGTGACAACTGTGGGTCATGGATTCAGGTTGGTAATCAAAAATGAAAAAGGGCATACCAGAGTTTGCTAATTGGCATTTGACTCACCAATTTTTTAGGTCTGAGAATCAACGCCCTTTCGGATTGTTGCAATAGTTGCTCTTTTTTGCAAAACAAAGGCAGAGTAGTATTACGATCAACTTGGTGGTTGGTTTTCCAAGAACACTTTCAAAATAAGGTTCTATGTAAGTTATCACAGTAAGATACATAAAATTTAAGTGGGTCATTTGAGTTAGAGGTGCAATTGCAAATCCAACCCAACTGCGACCGCATAACATATAGACATTACTAAGGATAACGAAACAGTTGCAGACATTGCTAAGAAAAGCAGAACATATACGAATTTTACTATGAAAAGTAGCACACATACAAGCATTGCTAGAGAAAATGGAATATATTCAAATACTACTAAGGAGAATAGTTTACAGAAGGAATTGAAGGATTAGCCTCTTGATAAGCTAGATTCAAGGTCTAAGCAAATCGAGCTCAAAATCAGCTCGTGGACTTGGAATCAATTTAGAACATATTTGAAGCTATGATCATCTTATCGATGATCATCTAACCCCATTAACAGAGCTCTTTTTGACCTAGCGGTCAAAACTTACTCAATTTACAAAGCAATTCAAGGTGTTACCCCAAATTGAAAGTCAAACCGTACCAGAGATAGCGTCGAATTTCCCTAACTATAACCAACATCTGGCTATGAATCATCACCATCAAAATGCAATTCAGACAAACTTTGTACCTCAGAGTGAATTAACCACCCATATTCTGACAACACCAAGCAGATTTTTGGATTGCGAAATTAACAAGTAATTTCAAGGTAGGAAAAGATTACAACAATTTATTATCTACAACCCCTCACATTCCATGCAGGCTTGATAGGAATTAATGCTGCAAATAGTTACGCGACGTCGGAAACAAACAAGATATCTGGTGCAATGCAAAAGTATGAAGTGTTATGGAATCAAGTATTGTATTCAAAGTAGTTCAGGGTTACAAAGGTGCAGTTGCTGGTTCATTGGAATAGAAATATTCTAATAACTTGAATGGTAGTTCTGAGATTGAATTACTCATTCTTACTACTCTTATGAGACCTTTCAAGGATCTCACGCTCACAATTCAAAGGCATTACCAACATGATCAAGTCTTGAAAGATGTGTTGAAGAACACTTGTTAGAGCAGTAGCATAAAGTTGTTACAGAAAGGTCATGCCTTAACCTATAGATAACCATGCGAATTGCTCGAATCTGCTACAAAATTATTGCTATCTTCAGAAGCTACACATCTCACGGTAGTTCTAACAATATCATATAGAGGAACAAACATATCTAGCTAACAGTGGCTCAAGGTAAGCCTTATGTCACTGATTCAAATCTACAGACATGACTGATAAACAGAATACAGATGCAGAAGTCAGAATGATGATGATTGCCACAGTACCCAAATGTACTCCTGAAGACACAAAAACAAACTAGACTGACTCAATCAAGAAGGTACCTAAGCTCCATTACTGACCCAGAGTTATGAAACCTAATGCTCTGATGCCACCTTTTTCATGACCCGTTTCTTGACCATGACCGGCGCATGAGGTGGACCGTCTGTGAGAGTCCAGCTCATCTCACACAAGCCTCTGAGTACTCATAAACTTTATCCAATTATTCATTTTAATAGTTATCCAATATTACCAGACATTAAAATTTCATAATGTAACTGAAATGTTACAAAATAAAAAATATAAAGAGTATATATATATATACAGTCATTCAATCCTGTTATTAAATTAGAAACCAAATCGTGAACCCAAACCCTCGGTATGAAGCGCCTAACCAACCATACCAACTGGAGCCCGATCAAAGGGCTATCACTGCTAAACTAAAGACCTCACTGAATGTGGAAGCTAAATTACCTGAAAATGTTAAGGGAGGGGGTGAGAAAACTCAATGAGGAATGACACTCCAAAATGTCTCTAGGACCTCATGTAAACTATTTTAAAAACATTTAGAAAACTTTCGCATGCAACATATACAGGTATATGCATATACACACGTTATACATACTAGTATAGTTCAAAAACATTTCAGAAAAACCTTTTGCAACTAGAGCAGACAACATGCAGTCAGACAGAATCTATAGTAGACAAAGGAGTGGACAACACATGCAGCGTATTAGACCAATTTTTATTATTCAGACCATACAAAATTTCATATATAAATACTTTATTATTTTATTATCTTATCCAGAATTTTATACAGATTTGATGATCACTGATCATACAACCATATTATATTGATACTGCGCTGGCCAGACTAGATCTCTAATAGAGAATCAGCAACCTCAATAGCCTCAACGATACTCAACTCAGAGGGCTGAACAACTGAAAGCCTTAGGGGCCCCAAACAGTACCCGACACCCTAAGGGTCTCAAGGCTGTGACAGACAAACAGAACTAATCAGAGGGTATACCCGTGAACATTGCAATCTCCTGGCTCAAGCAAAATATACCCCGCCAGTCTACAATACAATATACTATAGGGGAATGAGCAATAATACCGACTCAACAGATTTATTATACCCCGTATAATATAATAGCAGACAATAGCCCCTAATAGTACCAGACATATATAAGTGCGCACTATGCGACCAGAATCAATCAAATCTCGTGTGTATTGCGTGTCTGCGCAATACGCACGGGTCAGCATTTTGCCATGGGACTCAGGCTTAACAAAGCATTGGTATACCAAAGGCCACGTTACCTCGTAGCTAGGTCTTCAGAGTCAGGGTCAAAGTAATAATAGTACTTATGTAAGTACTAACACGCACACACACGCGAACACACACACACATACATATATTAACAGAAACAGATAATACGTATTATATGTCATAATACGATATTTACGTTACTAGACATAATGCAAAATATTTAGCAGAGAGTATGTATTAGATGAAGCTTATATTTTCATAATATAAAATAAAGTATATAACAGACAGTCATGCAACAGAGTTTATTTCCAGAAGGTATATGTAATTATACCTACATATTAGAAGAAGATACTAAGTGTGGTTATTAATCACACAATTCAATTTATTATTAGCTAGACCATTGTTAAACCAATTTCATATTCAAACCAAACACACCAAAAATATATAATTTTTAGAAGACACAACCTATGTGTCTGAAGTCGACATCGCACTTACCTGGATGTCGAACCAATACTCCAAATCACGGTCCACTGGTGAATGGTTGGTCGCCTCAAAAGTTAAACCGAGCTGACAATATGAACATATTACAATAGACTCAGAAAGGATAATTGTGGCACTTCAGAAATTTGATGAATGAAAATGCTGAAAACCAAACCCATTAGAATGTTGAAAATCATATTTCAACTAAATGCTCAACCCTTTCGTCGATTGCAACTTTCCATAACTCACAGATTAACCTACCAACCTTACCAATCACCCATATTGACTATAATCCACTTCCTGAACACAAATCTAACATCCCTTTCAATAATTAATCATAAATCATCAAGTACTTATAAGATGAAATTCGGATTCCCATGAACCCTAGAACAAACAACATCCAATCTTCGAAACACACATATATTTATGTTAATCTAGGTCTCCCATACCTAAATATATCAGATTTAACCAACAACCCATCCAAAATCATTCAGACCCATCACTCTATCTAAAAAACAAACCCATTCCATTCAAATGCTTAAATCCTCAAAACCAAAGCTCAAATCATGTTCTTATAAGTTCATTCTAACCTAATCTAACATTCTTCATCTTCTAATTACACAAAAGAGACAGAAAATATGAACCCTAGCTCCATATAAACCCATTTCGTTCAAACATCAAAACTTCCAAAATCAAAGTTAAAACCTTAAGATTTCGACCCCAAACATCCATAATCTAACAACATTTAACTCCTATTAACACAAATTCAAGTAGATATAAAACCCTACCTCAAAACTTCATCTTACCCAAAATGGGATCACAAGGGATTAAATGATGAAATAGAACAAAGAGATGTGTTAAAGGAGTAATCCTACCTTAGAAAATGGAAAGGATTCAATGAACAACCATGAGAAGTGAAGAAAAATGGTTTGGGAGAGTTTGGAAGTATTTTGTTGTGGAAAATGACGGACAAAAGGTTGGGGAAGGGGTATTTATAGACCCGCGGACTGACACACAATGTTTTGGTCAATTCCAACAGAAATATAGCCATCTATGTGCATTGTACAACATCTACGCACGTAGAAGAAGTCCAACATGCACAGATCCCTACACTGTGTACGTAGACGACATTCAACAACCCTGAGCTCAAACCCAGGTCAACTTTTACATGCCCAAACTCCTCTACAACGTACGTAGATGACCTAAAATCCCCATGGGTTATTCCCAGACGATAAACAACACACACATTATGTGTACAAGGCATGTAGATGGCTCCAACTGCTAATAGTTTACACCCAGCATTGAACAATGCATACAGAACCACTCCAACGCACACAGAAGGCCTTAGGCATGTTTATGGTCCATCTTAATGATGATCTAAGTGTACAAAAACCCTTCAACACGTGTTGTTGAGCTCTAGCTCACCTTAACACGAGCAAAACCCCATCCGAAACTTAAAATGCTAATTCATATCAATGTCGGGACCTAACAACACCTAAACTTGTAAATGCATCATCTTGAAACAAATGGGAACATTTCCAAACACCTAAACATCATCTCGTACATTCGAGAATCAAATGGAGAATGAACTGACGTAATTCAAAATCGAATGTTGTTCCACCAGAGACCTTGTCGAAATTGGTATGAACGCTACAGGGAAGTCTCATTGGAAAGGACGAGGTATTACAATCATTATCTAAACAATAAACGGAAATGATGTTCTTACTTGTAGTAGGAGCATAATAACAATTTGATAATTGTAAAACAAATCCACTAAGAAAAGTTAAATAATAAGTTCCTACAGCTATTGCAACAACTCTTGCTCCATTGCCCACTCGTAGGTCCATTTCGCCTTTTATCAATGATCTACTATTTCTCAACCCCTGTAAATTAATGCAAATATGAGCTCCACATCCAGTAACTGATACCCATGAGGAGTTAGTAGACATATTGATTTCTATAACAAAAATACTTGAAGTAGAAGTCTTACTTCCCTTATTCTTTAGCTCTTCCAATTAGAGTTTGCAATTCCTCTTCTAATGACCTAGCTCATTATAGTGAAAGCAAACTCCCTCTTTTGGTTTGGTTATCTTTGGCTTAGGCTTGAGAACATTGGGCTTGGATTTTGCCCTGCCCTTGCCAACAAATTTTGGCTTAGCCTTGCCTCTGTCTTTTTCCTTTTAAACCATAAGAATGTTATTGGTCTTGGAAATGCTCTTCTCGACATTCTTCAACACACCAAGTAGTTCAGTGATGGACTTATCCATGTTGTGCATATTGTAGTTCATGACTAACTGGTCATAACTACTTAGGAGTGACCCTAAGATCATATCTATGGCCAACTCCTTCTTTAGTGGAGCACCAAGTCTCTCAAGTTGATCAATATGATCTTTCATCTTGAGAACGTGTGTAGTTACCAAAATGCCAGGAACCATCTTACACTTATTCAATACCTTGGTTGTCAAGAACCTTTCTTAACGGTCTTGCTCTTGGAACATTTCCTTGAGATGCCTCATCATGTCAAATGCCTCCATAGCTTCAATTTGCTTTTGCAAATCTGCAACTATAGTAGAAAGCATAAGACATATGACATCCAACGAGT
>CAODLS011423965.1:0-27493 GCA_948243855.1 Flueggea neowawraea | reverse complement strand
CCACAAAACTGTTTTCAGCAACTTTGTTCTCATCCATTGTCGTATTATCTTTAAGAACCTTCCCTTGATAAATAAGCATCTGTTGCTCGGCAGGATAAACATCAGCCCCCTGGGCAGTCTCTATAGTCTTTTTGACATCGGTAACCTGAAAACAACAATAACGGATCAAATTCGCCAATTCACGAACAAAAAGGTACTAACATTAAGCATTGTAGTGAAAAGATCTTTTCAAGTTCAAGAACATGTGAAGCAATTCCAATGTATTGCTTCTCCCGGTTGTCAGTTCTTCTACAAAAAATAAGGAACTTCCGACGAACCAATCCACTTAAGTCAACTCTACTAAACCTCAGTCACGTGTTACACTTACAAACCTATCTCTCTCAGATTCAACGACAATTCCATCAATCCTCCAATGCCATAGACGACACAATTAGTTGTGCCAAATTCTAATACATGTAAAGACCTAATTTACAGCGCGAAACTACAACGACCTAATCCCAATCAAATTTGTAACAAATTCCGACCTGGGTCACGATCAACCTAAAACCCCAGAATTCTAACCACATGAACATCCAATTGAACTCCAAAATCGAAAATTCCAAACCAAAAATTGTCAATTCGATCAGAGAAAACAAGAAGCCGCAGAGTAAGTAGACAACAATAGAGAAGATAAAAAAGACAGACCGTATCTTCGGGTTTCACTTCGATGTCGAAGGTGCTGCCTTTCAAAGTCTTAACAGAAATCTTCATGTTCTTCTTATTCTTCGCTTTGCTTCGTTTACTATCCGATCTCCGTATCTCTGTGCTCTCGATTTCTCTACAACTTTTTTTTTGTGTTAATTAATTTATAATCGTTTATTTGCCTCTTTGTATATGTACAGAGTTGTTGTAACTTATTGAGCAACCAAAGAAAAGAATATACCGAGAGGTTTTAGATTGGTTTTTCCCGTCTCCTGTCTATATACCTATATAATAATAATAATCTATATCTATATAATATATAAAAATTAAATACACTTTCATAATAATTTAACATTTAACAAATTATTATTTTAATATTTAATAAATTATTATTTTAATATTTGATATTTTAATTATATTCACATTAAAATATTTAATATATTAATTAATATTCATTTTTTTTTAAAAAAATAAATAAATATGAAAATAAATTTTATGAGAACTTCGGTATTAATTTTTATATTTTTATATTTTTTTAATTTAAAACAAATTTTATTATATTCTTAAATATTTATAAAAAATAAAAGTAAATTCATATGTCCCGGAACATCTTCTAGGGGTAAAACTAGTAATATATAAAAGTGAACACACTTTCATAACAATCTGAAATTTGACCAGTTATAATTTTAACATTTGGCATTTTAATTTCATAACATATGATAATTTTTATTAAGATATTTAATATTTTGATCAATATTCACTTCTTTTATTAATAAAATAAACAAATATGGAAACAAATTTTATAAAAACTTCAATATTAATTTTTATATTTTTTTATTTTGAAATAAATTTTATTATAGTCTTAAATATTTATAAAATATAAAAATAGAGTGGGAGCAAAACTAGTAGTAATTTGGTTTCTCTTATTCGGGAAATCATCATATCATCTTATATAATATATAAATTCAAACAAAGAGAAAGTTTAAGAGACACTTTTTAAAATCTCTATATTATTTTTTTTTAATTTTTTGGTAACTTATAATTTTTTAAATAGTTATATTTATATATTTATTTTAACTAATATTTATTGAACACATTAAATATGCTTTTATTATGTATAAATTTACTAATTAATTAAGATGATTTAAATTTAATTAATGATGTATTATTAAAAATTATATTAAATGGTACTCCCTCCTTTTCAAAATAAGTGTTTTTTTAGCAAAACTTTTTTTTGTCAAAATAAATGATATTTAACAAAATCAAGAAAATTTTGAACATAATTTTGTAGATATACCCTTGTAGTTAATGACTTATGCTATATAATTTATATTTTCAATGAGTTATTAATAGGGATAATGTAGTAAAATAGCACCATATTTAATGTAATATAATCATTTTCTTAATATGTGTGAAATAATCTTAAAAAAGACTTATTTTGAAAAGGAGGGAGTATATGATAGAGAAAGCTCATATAATATGTATAATTTGCTGATATAAATTATTTAATTAATTATTTCAAAAAAAAATTGTGTATCGTTAATATAAGGATATTTTTGGTAAAAAAATATTTTTGTGCTATCCCATATGTTCTAACAAATACAATGAAAAAAAAATGCTTCTTAGGCTATCCCATAAAATTTAACAAACAATCAGAAACGATTTTTAAAATACATCCCATTTATATGTTGGGCATTTCATCTTGGTCTGGAAAGTATCTCACCTATATCCTGAACACTCTTATCATGGTTAATTTAACAAACGCCACCTTAATATATATGTCAAATAAAGGTAGCATGTGAAAATTATCAATTATAATTCTTTTCTATTTTCTTTTGTCTTAATAATTAAAATTTATAACTGTATTATTATTTTTCATATAACTTAAAATTGATTGAAATTTAGATTATTTTTTTCAATTAATAAATAAAATCAAATAAAATAAAAATAGCGTGGCCGTACCACGCATGAGCCCTTGAGCTAGTATATTTATGGGTGCCAATATCTGGGAAATAATATGTGAAATAGGAAATTGGTATTACTTGTATGGAAAAGAAAAAGTTTCTTTTGATAATGGGCAAAGAAAAGATGAAAATAACCCTAGGCTTCATCTAAGATGAAAATAACTAACAAATTATCAACATAGTAGAGATAATCTTACACTAAAAAGGTGTAGAACATGTTTTCCTCATTAAGTTATTTGTAGATTTGTTAGTGATTTGAGAGACATGAATGTTGAAAGTAGAGCAAGCTTTTTCACTGGCCACTTCAAATTTATAGAGCCCAAAATAACATATTACGAATTTATCAATATCATTTTTAATATTTTGATAAAAAATTCAAAATTATGCACGGTACGCCATTAATTTTATGAATTACTTTTTTCAAAACTTTTTTAAAATTTATTCATAATTTGTTTAAAATTTGTTTATTTTTTGGACTTGATTAAAACTTGTTTATATGTTGTTTCTTGTTTAAAACTTATTTATTATTTATATATTATTTTGTATTTAAAATCTGTTCATTTTTTGACTTATTTATATGTTGTTTAAATGTTGTTTCTTGTTTTAAACAACATCTAAACAAAATATAAATAATATATAAATAATATATAAATCATAAGTCAATAATATATAAAATTACAAATTTATTTATATATTATTTTCAACATGTAAACATCAAATCAAACAACATATATCTTATTTATATCAAGTTTATATGTTGTAAACAATATAAAACAAGGTATTAACATCAAATCAATAAAATTTAAAAATTTAAATTTATTTATTTATTATCTTAAATACATAAAATATATATAAATAAAATATTAATAATGTATAAAAATATTCAAATAATATATAAAAAATAACGTATAAACAATTCGTATGAAATAATCTTTTTATATAGAATAAATAACATGTCCATCAATATGAAAAGTGTTGTCCGACTGAACAAATTTTTTAAAGTACTGTTCAACCACGTAATTACTGCCTTTTTGGTTGGAGAGTGAAGGAGATAATGGGTCAAAAGCTGTGGACTAAGTCACTATGTTGTATTATCCAACAATAGGTCCAGTCCATTATTTTCCAATTTTAACGGGCAAGTCAATTATTAGATATATTTTTTTGATGGTTAATGATTGATTATTACAATTCAGGATCTTAATTCATGATTTTATTGTCATATGCCAACTACATTTTACGCAATAAACTATGAAAATCTTGATGTTAACCGCTACCCATAATATCCTCCTTTTGGTGAATGGTGGAAACTATGGTTGTGAGGCATTTTGCAACAACGACTTCACATAATATTTTCGCCTTGTTTGGTTTGGTTTGGTTGGCAAATTATATATTCCACCTTTTTCTTATCAATCTATTTTTTAATTTAAAAAATTACTTTGTTTTAATTATATTCAACTGTTTTAAACTTATTCGACTGAAAGACTTCTCAAATAACAGTTTTGGTTTTTTACTGGTTCTTATAAACTAACAGCTTGAGCTGTTAATGAAAAAGCAATTTAACATAAAATTATTGGCAACGTTCCTTTTGAAGCAATGAATTAGATATTTAACTCATTTGGGCCCGTAAGTTAAGACTCTATTTACAGGGGCACAGTTTGGTTGTTTCTCATGTGACCTTAAAAAGTAGTAATTAAATGCATTACTGAAGATGAATTAAAAAGTAGCGGTAATAAGTATGGTTGGCGGTATTAATTTGATAGACACTGGTTGGTGTTGGGAGGCCCAATCAGAGAGGAGCAACTTTTGTCACATAGCTTCACCAATACTAGACGCTTAAACAACAATACAGTAATAATAAAATATTGTCACTTATCAAAAAAAGAAAATATACTGACAACCTTATTTTTTCTTTTTTTTATTCTTTTAATGACTTGTTTATAATTTTAAGTTAGTGGTGGGTTTTGCTCTATAATTGTGTTTTTATGTCTTGCCACGGGGTAAATCATACACACATTATGCTAATCCATGAAAAGCATACTATGCATCTCCTTTTTTTTGGTGTAATCTCGTTCGTAATTTGTAATAATGAAACATTGGCAACTTGTTTAAGAAAGCTCATTATAAGAAAGCACCTTTACTTTTACATTCCGTCTAATATTACTTTCACACCATCAAGTTATTTTTTAAAAACAAGATGCAGCAATAAAAAAACATAAGAATACGTCGACATATTTGCTTGTTCAATAAACACTGTGGATTAGTTTGTTTCACCAATTAGTAAGAATTAATGCACAGTTTTGACAGTGGAAAAGTACGAGCAACAAATTGGACACTTAACTAAAAACCATTTTTTCTTTTTTGTTCTTTCTTTGGTTACATTACTGTGGCTTTACACGACAATGGTTTAATTAACCTTTGTCACAACGATGTTTTATCTTTTAATATAGCACAATTAATGGCTACTCTCCATTTAACTCAGGATCCAAATCAACCTGGTTCTCAAGTAATCATGTACTACTAAAAACAATAAAAAACTAATTAATTTTTTTAATTAAAATCCAATCTATAAATCATTATTTATCTGCTAGCTGAACTACCATGTGTTAAAACTAATAAAATTAGTCAATCCGATCAAAAAAATCAATTTTCTGTATTTGTTGATTTTATTAACTGGCACGACAAGAACACATTCGTCGAAGATCTCTCAACAAAGATATAAAAAATGAGTAGCCAATTTCTTACTTGTAGGCTATTGCCAGTTCATTCAATTTCCCTTTTTTCTATTTGCTCAATTACCATATCCATTCAGTCCTACTCCTACATGTATCTTTTAGCTCTTTTTCAGGTCCCAAAAAATTTACAAAAGGTGTTTTGACGGCGTCGTTTCACATCACAAACTGCCGTCCGGCCACATCCGTAGTTTCTGTCCAGTCGGCCGGCATAGTTCCTAGCCGCCACGAGTTATCAGAAAACTCGGACGAATCGAAACAAACATTGGAATACTCGAACAACCCATCATCAAACTCCGCCACGTACTCACTGTTATAACCTCCCACCGCACCACTCAACTCCTCAAACGAGTCATAACTCGGCATCTGGTCCCCAAAGCCCCACAACCCACCAACTCCGACCGACTCGCCCGAGTCGACTCGGGCCAACTCGGTCTCACCGTTTTTAACCTCCTCATTTCTAGAATTTATGAATGATGGTGGCAAGCCCAGCTCATCATCAGAAGCTTCTAGGAGGTACCCAAGCTCCGGCTGGGACTCACCGGAATCCCACGTCAAGTCCACAACCGGCACCAGCGAAGCTGATATCTCTTCTTGAAAACTCTTCATGACAGAGTCAAGATCTTGAGTCGCCGGGTCAAGATCCGAGTCGTCCAGAAGACCCAATAAATCATCCTTTATTTTCTTCATTTCGGGCATATCGGAACCAGCCTCGGACTCTCCCGAGTCTTCCCTGGCCCGCTTCTTTCTAATTTGCTCTTCCATAATGACAGATAATAAGGGGAAAAGTATTGGTGTAGCTTTATTTTTTTTTGTTTTTGCAGTGTCGATAAAAAGAAGATAATGCGTTTAGGTTATGGTGAGCACAGAGGAAGAAGGAAGAAAGATTTATAAAAGGGGACAATAGAGAGGGAGAAGAAGCAGGGGGGCGCGGGGGGAGGGGATGATGGTGACATGGAGGCGCGTGGGCCCACATGCGAAGGACATTTTCACTTTATTTATTTATTTATTACGGTCTCGTCGTTTCTATTTTTAAACTAAAAATTAGTTTGAAATCCGTCTTCAAGTCCGAATGGGCCCCAGCTGGCCTAGTCAATCACGGCCTGTCGGGTTTTGTGCCTTTGGTTTTGGTATCGGCTTTTTTGGCTCGGCTCGGCGTTTGGTTGGGTGGCAACGGCCAGGTTGGTGAGTGGGTGATATGTGGTGGATTAGTAAATTAGTGGAAGAGTGGAGGGTGTTTTGGTCAGGCTGAAAATAGAGGATTATTAGATTAGAAAAGAAGAGGTGGATTTGACCAGTAGAGTGTGTAGACTTGGTATTTATGACTTTTTGTGGAGGGAAAGTTGTAGGTAAATGATGGATCCGCATTTGTTTTGGGAAAAAGTTGTTTGGGCCAATAAAGATGATGTTGATGATGATGTAATAATGATGTGCATTATATTATTATTTGCAAAACTTGAGCAATTTTGGTAGTCGTCCCTTGAACTACTAAAAAGTAATGTGCGTGTCCCTTCATTTACAAGATGTCCTCATCCCTCCAATTTTGATATTCATTCAATTCCCTCTTGCTATACGGCTTTGTTAATTTCCACAACGTTTGTTTTTGATCGTTATTTATAAATATTTCGGCTTTAAAATTTATGCCTTTTTCTCTGCTTCTTCTAATTTTTTTCACTACATTTTGTATATTAAAAAGAAAAGTCAAGTCACAAACCATTCGATCTGTAGTTTCATTTGATGAACACGTCTTTCTTTCTCAATATATACTCAAGCTTATGAATGGATTTACGATCCATTGGTATTAAAGTCAATTCCAACGCTAAGAGTAGGAAAAAATGAGATGACTTTTACCAAATTAAAAATATATATTATCTTATCTTTTTTCTTTTTTTTTATTTCACTACTCACTCTCCTTTTCACAAACTTAAATTTATAACAATGATGGCGATAAAAGATTAGAGTATAATAGTAGGAATTTGGCAAAAAGAAGAGAGCTCATAGAATTTCTATCATGAGAGATGAAGAAGATTTAGAAAAAAATAATGGATTTCTAAGTTAAATTTTCCACACTAAGAATTGTATATAATCAAAAAATACAATTCTTAAAATCCTTGTTGTTTTTTGGCGATTCCTAAAAGTCCATAAAACTTAAAGGAAAATAGGGCGTATACATAAATGCTAAGATGGTTTGATACAATAGGCTGCAGAAGGATGAATTTCAATTCTTAAAAAAAAAAACAAACGTCAATTAATTAAGAGTTTGATATGTGTGTTTACGGTAGAATTTTGCAATTCCCTTAGATGATGAACAGAAGAAAACCTAGTGTATAATTGCTACAAATCAGGGACAATAAAGGAGACAAATATTTGATTACCAAAGACCCAGGACAAAGAAGGAAGCATTTGCAGAGCAGTGCAAGTTTTGACAAGGGACCATAAGGTTGGAGACAACCATTTACTCACCATTCCCAAAAAAGGAAAGTCATTACTAGCTCAAGACATGAAAGGAAAGTCAGCAACACATATTGCAACAAATTTGGAATGAAAAATGCAGTACAAGACGGGCTGTGTAAAAATGGAAACAAGAAAGGCATGTCAACTTGCTTTGAAAATACTAAGGCAAGAATGGAGCAATCAATGGAATTACAGTAAATGGTCAATATCAAGTTTTCCCCTCCAGAAGAATAGCAAGATTGGCACGAGAACACTATAAATGCAGGTAGAGGACGCAGAGAAAATGGACCTCTCCAATCATCATCAACTAAACAACAATCTGCACAAATTCTGTAATTTTATTTCTAGTTGTCCTTGCTACATTATTTAACGTCTCAGGCTCTTAGTTATCATTTTCATTACTGTCATCAGTCTTTGTTTTAATCTTTGTTTTCCAAATTCATGTCCTCATTACTTTTACATTAGTTTACCATTTGTTCATCATATTTTTTTGCCTTGTTATTGTTTTAAAAGAAGCAAGGAACCCAAACTAGCAATTTATGCTCTTTGTTGCTATCAATTGTTTTGATTAATAGAGTCAGATTTTCTCTAAGTGTATTTTTTATCTTTCATTTTGGTTTAGGAGAAATCTCAAAACTTCTTGGCACGCTCGCATTTCTCAATCAAAGGGTGGCATTGTACTCTTAGTTTTAATCCAATAAAATTAAGAGAACAATCAAATGGCACGCTCGGTGGGACGAGTACAATGATGTTATGATACTGTTCTACAATCAATATGGATATGAAAATGATGTGCCCTCTCGGGTGGAAGGGAGTGCTTTCGCAACAACAAAGGCAAATTACTTTGAAAGATATCAACAAAGGCACGTTTATTTTGAAGAAGAAAGGTTTGACCTCTTAATTGATCTAATAGGTGATTATTACAGAATTCGACTCAGGAGGTAACATGAACAACTTGAGAAGGAAATGTATGTTCCCCTAACACCTCAAGCAAATTATTATCAATACAATTATGGGTTTGGGGGACAACATAGACAATTTAAGCAAGAGACGTATTACCCCCCAAATCCCGAGGCAGATTATTCTTATGCCAACTACTAAGACTATGGTTGGTCCGAAGATTTGGTAGGCCAAAATAATGAAGAGGAGTATATTGAAAATTATATGGAAGGCAACCAATCTACATGCTCTTGGAGTGAGAAAATGGAAGAGATAAGAAAGTGTCGTGAAGAAGCTAAACATAAAGAAGAAAAGTGAAAAAAGTTTTCCAAAAACACTGATTACCTGTTGGCATGTTTAAAGGCAGAATATGCACCTTCCTTAGAGAAAAATGGAGCAGGGGACACTAATGTTTCTATCGGTGTGGTGGCAAAATAAGAAAATGGACTGTCCTCGGATACACTATCTCTTGGAAAACAACCCCATGCGAAGGAAATATCCCCAATGAATATAGTGCACCTGGAGACACTGTCCCCGCCAGAGATGTCCCGAGAAACATTGTCTCTAAGGAATCTATTCTCGAGGGTACAAATTTCAAAGGAATTGTCCTCGATAGAAAAGAAGCCTTCAAAAAGGCCAAAAGAGCATATCTCAACTGGAGGACAGTTACCTTCAAAGATTTCATTTCCCGGGATATGACCTCCAAAAGAACAGTCCTCGGTGGTAAGACAACCTCCCAAAGAGTGCAATTCTATACCTCCACAAAAAATGGAGATTATTTTCTTTGAGGAACCTCCATACAAGGTAAGGTCTTCTCCCACTTCATTCATTATGGCTTACCTTTTTCGGTTTTTATTTGTTGTGCTTGCAGGAATGCTAAGAAATATAGGTCTTTTAGGGAGAACTAGTTTCACTTTCCCCTTTACAGGTGGCGACCCCACAGAGAACAACAATTTTACTCACCATGAAGACTGGTCAAATTTAAGGCCGTTTGACACACCAATAATGATAGATCTGGGGTAACCTATTGTGTGAGGTAAAAGGTCGCTACCCCTTAGCAACTCAAGAATTTTTTTTTGAATAAATCCAGAGAGAATAAAATAAAATGAAAAAAAAAATACAAAAAAAATATATGAATGCAGTAGGTTTCATAGCCACTGCAATTTGGTGAAAAAGACTTGTAATCAATAAGTCATTTTGTTTACAGTTCATGTATGCAAACCACAACATAGAAAAAAAAAGAAAAGAGACAAGGAAATAGTTGGAAATTGGCCTTAAGTCATTTCTTATTTATTTCAAAAGAATACATTGTCATAATAATTTTCATCCCAATACCAGTTTGTGTAAGGAGGACAAGGCCTAAAAATTAAAAATTAAGGTTCTTCTACATTAGGCTGAAGAATGCTTTAATGTTTCATGCTTCTATAAAGGGTGTCCTCTCTTCCTCTTTGAACCCTCCTTCAAATCTTGATGTTGGACCAGCCAAAAGGACTACAATTTCTTTATTCATCCGCAGTTTCTATCTGCAAAACAACAAAAGGAAGGACACGAGTCAGGATAATGAATTTTTCTTAGTAGGCTTTGTTGCCACTGAGATTATAACAAAATTCAAAAATTCTAGAAGGACAATGAGTTCCCAAAAGAGGAATCAAGTCTGCCAGCAAAACCAATAAAAGACGAGCAATATCAACAATGAGGTAGTTTTAAACAACCAAATTTTGTTTGAACTAACGTGGTTGTCATGGTTGTGCTAGGAGGACAACATTCCTCTAAAGGAATAAGAACCTGCAGATTAAAGATCAAATGCAATCAAGACTCAGTGGACTCAAACATTCAAAATTATTTGAGTGGTGGAATATTGACCAGCGACAACAAGTTCAAGATGAAAATTGCAAAGTGGGCTTTTAATTCTGTCCCGGGATATGATTTCAATTATTTCCACGCAGCTGCAACTACTATTATAAAGGAGCATCATTGTAAAATTGGCCTTTAGCCATTTCAAACAATCCATCCGCCACAAAAATCTGCATGAAAATTTATAGTTCAGAAAAAAGAGAGGTTAGAGAAAATATTGACAGCCGAATCTCCATTAGAATTTTGGAAACATTTCGACTATAATCCTTGTTTCAAGAAAATCACAGCCCACCAATCAGAATTCAGAATTCAGTTACAAATAGTTTTGAATTCATCGACAACACTTCATCTCAGTCAAAAAGAATGAATGTTATTCACTGAAAGTACCTAAAATTATTCGCACGAGCCGGGACACTCCTTGGAGCTACAAGAACAAATTTGAAAATTCCAAAACACAAGTTAAAAGAGACCTGGAAAGCCTGAGATATGTGTTTTATACTCAACAACTAAGTAGCCTCACAATAAAAGATTAAAATGGAAGCAACTTGAGACTTGAAAATCAAAAAAGCGACGATAGCAGGTTCAGATTAGTAGTGACGTGGCTTCCTCTCGGCGATGGCAACGCGGCGATTCCCTTCCGACGACGGACGAAGGAGGCTGTTGGCGGACGAGGTTTCCTCTTAATGGTGGCTGCTTCTTCTTAGCTGCCTGAAACAAGAACGTGACAACGCTATTTTTCAAATCAGGGACAGCGGTGCTACGGGGTTCTCTTCCAGCAATGACATCCTTCCTCCAGCGAACATCAGCGTGGAGTGGCTAGAAAAAAGGACTACTCATTTTCTTTTTGACGGATGATTGTGCTCTCCTCTATGGCGTATGACGCGGTGGATGACAAAGAGGTCAGAGTAGTAGGCTTATTGATACAGTCGGCAAAAGTGGAAGGAGGAGCAATGGGAGACGACAGTGGCAAGGTCGAGGTTTGGTTTCCTTTTTCTTTGTCCCATTTGTTCTAAATTGAGGAGGAAAAAGTGGTTTGTTTCTTATTTGTTGGTTGGGTCGGTCTGGTCGGAAAAAGCTTGGGTGGCCTTTTGTTTTGGGTTACTGGATTTGTTTGGCTCAAAAAGCGGTTTGGCTTGAGAAATTTTTGGGTTTTGGTTTGAGTTGAATATTTGGGCTAAAGAGAGGTTTATGCCTTTTTAGAAGCATGGAGTGGTTTGGTTTAGTGCTGGGTGGAACATTTGGTTTAATGAACCGGCTTGGTTTGAAACTCGATTTTTAGTGTTTTTTTTGTCTACTGATTTGGTTCAAAAAAATGGGTTTTGGCACAAAAGAGTGGTGTTTGGCTTAAAGTTCAAAATTGAGATGGATAAATGTGTTGTTCTGTGTCAGATTGAGCAGGAGTAACCTTCAAAATGTAGTAGACTTATTTGCTTCAATTTATAAATGTCCACTACAATAAAGATTTTATAAGAAGGCTCTAAAATTTTATGGATAAATTATGGAAAATATTTTCAAGTGGTAGGCCTATTTGGTTCAGCTCATGCAAGGCCACCACATAATGTTTACTTTGACGTTGTAGCAATTTTATTTGAAAGAAAGACAACAGAAAGCTTCACTTGGCAAAGAAGTTTTCTTTGTTTCCAGGAGAAATGACAATTTAAAATCCAAATGGTTGGCATCACAAGCCACCATAATTTTCCAAGATTGTTGGATCCGCAGTATACTAGAACCAAATTTTGCAGAAACATCAATCTGTACAAATGCTGCAATTTTATTTCTAGTTGTCCCTGCTACATTATTTAGCGTTCCAGGCTCTCAGTTATCATTTTCATTATTGTCATCGGTCTTTGTTTTAATCTTTGTTGTCCACATTCATGTCCTCATTACTTTTAAATTAATTTACCATTTGTTCATCATTGTTTTTGTCTTGTTATTGTTTTAAAAGAAGCAAATGACTCAAACTAGCAATTTATACTCTTTGTTGCTATCAATCGTTTTGATTAATAGAGTCAGATTTTCTTGAGTGTATTTTTTATCTTTCATTTTGGTTTAGGAGAAACCCCAAAACTCATTGGCATGCTCGCATTTCTGAATCAAGGGGTGACATTGTATTATTAGTTTTAATCCAATAAAATTAAGGGAACAATGTGATATAGTTAAGATATATTCTCAATGACTCTCAAATGATTATTTCTGTAACATTTTACCGTAACATATAGCTGAAATTAACAAGTCAGATAATTTATTGTACAATAACTTCCTATCCTATATCACATAAATGTATATAAACAGAAAGATTTATAAGTATAAAGATTTAGTTAGTTCACTAACCCGAACTTAAATTTTTGGATTTAATAATTAAAAGTCTATTAGTTGTTGAATGATATTTAAAAATAATTATATATTTATGCCAAATTGTGATAATTTTGCAGTAAATTTAAATTTTTTTAACAGTAATATGTTGTTATTTATCAATTAGGTTGGAAACCTGCAGCGTCTCAAATTATTATTGCTAGCGTATGCATTATTATATTTTTTAGGACAAAATAAAAAAAATATGCATTATTATGAAGATTTCTTTTCAATTTTCATTGTCGGTTATACTCCTTTAGAAAAAAAGTAGAAGAGAGAAAAAGAAATGGAAACTGAATAATTGTACGGACAGGAAATGTCAAAAAAGAAAAGAGAAAGAGGTTTTGTCTGCCATGGTGCATCCGATCTTTGTTCATCAAAAGAAACGGAAATTGAAAATGGACTTCACGTTTGATGCCACCTAAACAGCCAACATCACAACTAATGGCTGCATCACCTTTTTTTTTTGTTCAGCTTGTGTTAATTAAAAACAACGTTTCCCACAGCCTTCCTCTTCAAGTATTTAATGTTGATGGACATTTTCTTAAAATCCGTGCTTACTTCTTCCTTAGTGGCATCTCCAATCAATTAGAAAAGGAATTAGCCTTACCACTACCCTTCTCCACCCTTTAATGCAAGCACACGCCCAACTTACAAGTGGGATTACGGATAGCTTTACCGATTGCCTCGTCTTGGGTTCTTTGATTTCCGTCTATTGGATAATAATTTCTTATCACATACTTAATAAGGTGTAATATTTTTTTATTAAAATTTATAATTTTATAATTTTTAATATATATTAAAAATTTAGTCAGTAAAAAAGTTGCAAGAGTTTCTCTTCAAGTATTTATGTAAATGGATAGTAGTGGCCATTTATGTACACATGTTGGATGTGCAAAAATTTAAGACAGTACTCAACGTGAATTTGAGGGAGTGTGATGGGATGAGATGATCCAATACAACTCTTCGATGGTACTACAATAAATATTTTTTAAAAAAAATTATTAAAAATTTAAGTTACTTAATTTTATATTTAATTATTTAATTTTAAGTGATAATTATTTAATTTTAGTTCTAAAAATTATTTAATTTTAAATATCGTTATTTAATTTTATTATTAGTTACTTAATTTTAATTAATTATTTAATTTTAATCTGTTACTTAATTTTATAATAAATTAAATAATTATAATTGTTATTTAATTGTCATTAAAATTATTTAATTTAAATATTAATTATTTAATTTATTAAAAAAAAATTAATAATTTTTTTACAAGTTTTGGCTGTAGTACCATCTCAACTCTCCTTCCATACCAAAAACATGCCGAAGTGAAAGGAAGTATGAAAAGAGAGGTGTCAAAATATGTTTAGCCATAAATTGATAATGGGCAATGGCATGCATAGCACGTGATTACATTGACCCAATTAGGTAGATGAACATGAAAAGCACAATACCCCACTCCCCTTTCTAAACTCACACTGACACATGTAAAAATCAAATTAAAATTGACATATCGAATCATAATTGAACCGGTTAAAATTGAAATCGAACTAAAATTAAAATTGGCAGACCAAAATCAAACAATTTCGGTTTAGGTTCTATTTCCACTTTTTCAAAAACTGTGAAACCGGCTGTTTGAACGACTGGTTCAATAATTATTTCATTTTTTTTTATTTTTTTTTATTTTTTCAACTCTATAAATACGTCACCTATTTCTATCCAATTTACATTATTTCTTCTCTCTCAATCTCTTCTACACTCTCTCTCAAATTTATTTTTCTCTAAATTTTTCTTATTAATTATTTACATATTTTATTATTGTAATTACGTTTTTTATATTTTTTAAAATTATTTTTTGTAATTAAACTTTTCAAATTCCTCATAATTTTTTATTATAGTTTAATTTATTTATTTTATTATATTTAATTAATATTTACATATTTATTTTAGAGTAATAAAAAATTTTATGAAAATAGAAATTTTAAAAATATTGAAATTGAAAATATTAGAACTCAAGAGAGTCAAACTCAACTAATTCTCACCCAAAAATATGAGAACGAGAGAGAGAAAGAGTTTCTAGTTTTTTTTGTTTAAAATTATATAATATAATTACTAGTAGAATAGTTAATTTGTTTGAAAATTATTAAAAAAAATTGGAATACAATGTATTATTGATACTATATTTAATTATTAAATATAACAAAATTTATAAATAAAAAAATGACGAGATAAAATAGTGGATTAAAAATATTTTTTTTTAAAAAAGAAAACCAAACCGAAATCGGAAACGGAACCGAACCGAACCGACAGTTGAACCGATTAAAACCGATCAAAAACGGAACCGAACCAAAATTAGACCAAACCGTGAAAATCACAATTTAATTTCGGTTCTCACATTTGACAAACTATAACCGCCGGTTTCAGAACCGGTAACACTCCTACCCACACCCCTTGCTTAATGTGAAATATCAATCCAAACAATCCCCGAGTGATAGACAACCAGATCCAATCTTCCTCATCATACCCATCCATCCTATCCTATTGTCACTGTCGCAAAATCAATTACATTATTTATATTTAATTTAATTAAAAGAAGAAAGAAATGCTTCATCTTCTTTCCACAAGCGCACTACAGGAGCTGGTCCACGTTCTACACGAACAATCATCGCACACACACCAACTCCAAATTTCCTCTCCAAACAAATCCTCTCTCTCCATTGCTAGCTGCTTCCAGAAGCAAACTCGGATCTATTGTGACGCTTCCGTCTCAATTTGTGGCTGCTCCTCCCAAAAAACAACCTTGTCGACTCGTTGTTTCCTTTTCTTGCACGTTTCCACTTCGCACCTCCAAGCGTTAGAATATGACCTTTTCTTTGATTTTTTTTTAAAGAACATAGTTGCTCTTAATTATGACTAGCCCCTATTTATCTGAGTTGATTTCACTTTTGTTCTATAAGACGATATCACTCCGACTGTCCTGAAAAAGATACGTTTTTCTAGAGTAAAATATAGGTTTTTTTATCAAGAAAACTATAGATACCTAACCAATAAATTATTTACACTTGAATCGCTATTCGACTCAAATATTTGAATTAATTAGATACTAAAAAAGTATATGTCAAGCGATTTAATACAAAAATAACTATTTAAGTTATTTAATATAAGAGTATGTCCAATAACTCTTTAGATCCTTGTACATGAAGAGGTGTTGTAATACTCTTTTCAACTTTTATTTGATATATTAATAAAATATCGAACCAGGAAGTTGAATAAAAAGTGTTGTTAGTGGGTTCAACTTTATAGGTCGAGTTGGTGCAGGAAGACATTCATGAGCACAGGGGACAGGGAGATGTGCAAGTGAAATACCCTTCTGTGCTTGATCCTTGTGGAAAGAACTCAAGATGGAATGATTGAGGTCGTGTCTCAAGTGTACTCTTTTTTAGAGTAGGGAAATTTGTTTAGGCAATCCAACCAACTGTCCAGAGGCAGGATGCGCTTACTTTCTTTTTTAGGCCATCTTCAAGAAAATCCTAAATTATTGATTTGGGATCTAAAATTCATTCCAATCGGATCCCAATTTTGACCATAAATTTGGGATTTGGTTGTGGGTGACTCCAAATTAGGTTACCCATCATTTTTTTAATTTTTTAATAATATATATTTTATTTTTGAGTGTTTTAATTGATATTTGGTGTTTTGATTTTTTTGTGTATTAATATAACTATAATTAGTTTATCTCTTTATTATTATTTTTTGTATGTTTAATTAAAAATAAAATAGACAATTAATTAAAGTAAAGTAAAATATATAACAAAATACTAGAAACAATTGCAGAAGCTACATGCATTACAAATTTAGAACAAGATACATTCATAATAATATTAAAAATATTACATAAAATATAATACCATAATAAAATCAAGATAACTAAATTGAAAAAAAAAATTATTATTATTTAATTTTATTAATTAAGTCAACTTAAAATTTTGAAATAAATTTAAATTATAAATTATAAATATTTTAATTTACAAGTCAAAATATTTAAATATTTTTATATGAAATTAATAAATATAATAAAATATATTTTATTAAATTATTAATAGAAAAATTTAATTTGAAGTATTTGTGATGAAAGAATAATAGTAATAAAAAAATAAAATGGTGTAAGAAATATATGCGAAATATTTTTTTTGGGATAGATTTAAAATTTGTACTTGTAAAAAATTTTATTGTAAATGACTTAAATTTAAGATTTTAGATAAAAATTTGACGGTTTGGGTTGAAGATCGCCTTAGTTTCGTTTGATTCCTGACCCATAGGAAAAAGGTTCTTTCGATCCCCGTCTCCTCATCTTCAGGTCCTATCTACTTTAATGGGTTTTGGAAGCAAGCCGTTCCTTAAGCTTGACATGATGGCAGATGATAAGTAAGGGGTAAATTAAGATAAGGAGTTGAATTGCTTATAATACTCTTCAACACGTTATTACATTCATACCACTGCATCATAATTGTCTTTGTATATCTTAATTAAATCGTTGGTTCTGATATCATTTGTTAAATTTGAGAAATTTTTGAGAGATATATCTCTTGCGTGGACCTAATGAATGAACGCACAAATGAGTTTGATATTACATATTTATCCAAAATTTTAAGACAATTAATTATGTGTCAACACCACTTATAATCCTTTACACACACTACAATTCTTCAATATGAGATAATTACTATTTATATTTGTATCCTAACAAGGTAAAACGTACCAGTGTTTGTTTTGATTATAATTTTTTAGCAAACCATGATCTATTCTATAAGAAGATAGTGCCGTTGTGTTTATTTTTACTATACAAGTTATTAAATTTATCAAACTTAATCTACCATAACAAACAATTCTGTTAAGTGAGCTGAAATTATTTTAAATGTTGGTGGTGCTAAATAAATCCATATATTATGAAATTATCTAAATCGTTAAGTTATATAACTTGTAATATTAAATATTTATCTATCTATAAACATTAAAAAATGTTGGAATAAACAAATTGAAAATTCCAAAATGAACTGTACAATAATTTGTATACAAATCATGTTCAAGTTTCAACTACTTCGCTCCTTTTGCACCGCCTAGCTAGCTAGCAAGTTTGGACCAACAGTTGAAGAGATCAACTGTTTACAAGACCAGTGATCAAAATTCAGAAGAAAAATAGGAAGAAGAATAAGATGTTTAAAAAGATTTCTATAACCGGACCCGGTGGAGAGTTCGGCTGTGAGCTGTCAGAGATGGAACTAATCATCAAATTTGTATTATAATTAGTTTTATTAGCTCCTAACTCTCAACACCTTTCACACTGATGTTACACATAAGACAACACTAATCACGCCGAGGTTACCGTCCCAACAACAAAATGCCCTACACAAGCCCCCTCAAATTAACCTTTTCTTTCTTTCTTTTTTTCCTAACACAACAAGTATACAAACCACAAAAAACAATTACTTAATGGCTAACAAATTACATAAAACAACGCATGCATACAGAACTGACATCAATTTTGCAATTAGCCGAGCAAATATTTCATTATTTTTTTATTGAGTGCCGGTTCAAATAACTTCAATTGAAACGATTTTGCACATACTCAAATTGCAATTCTTTTTTTGTTCTTAATTAATTATAAAAATTGAATATTTGAGAAAGTTGAAGAAGATGCAACAACCATGAATAATTGATTGAAAATATGTTGCATCAAACAAATTGTGTCTGGATTGTGTATGTTGCTAATACCAAATCATCATTAGTTGCAAGCCAGGTAGGGGAAGCATAATTTAAATTGTCTGATTGTGTCAATGCACCTCATTTTGAGCAAGTTTTATGAGTAATTGCTAAATATAGCAACAAGTCTAGAAGCAAACCTTGCGAATGTAGCCAAGTATTAGTTTTCTTTTTTCTTTTTTTTTTTATTTGTCCAATAAAAGCCCAAACATCTGATGATTAAAACATTATAAACACGATTTACGCTAAACAGCAAGTCACCAATAATTTTTCCATCTAATTATATTGAAATTGTTTCGACCATTAAGAGGTTTCTGGATTCCTTTTTGGGTAGAAATCAAAATAAGCGAAACTAAATATGCATGATGATAAATTGGTTTTCCCAAATATAAAGGGGACTTGGATTTACCTTTAAAGATACCTGAATTCTCTTAGGCCTTGTTTGGATCCTTATTAGAAGATGGGAAAGAAAAGAAATAAGAGAAATGACATTTCTCTCTATTTCTCACTAAATTAGTAAGAAATAAAATTGACTCTATATTTTTCTCTATTTTTCTCTTTTTTAATTTTTTTCCATTCATTTCTATTGAATAAACAATAAAAAATCAAATTTTATTTCTTTTCTTTTCTATTCATTTCCAATGAAACAAACAGGACTTAATGAAACCTTCATTTACATATAATTTTCCGTTTCAGTCAGATAATAATAATAATAATAATAATAATAATAATAATAAAAGCAATATTGTACTAATCCCGCCGTACAAAAATAAACAATGTGAAGCTCTAAAACTCCGTAATTAAAAACATCATCATAATCACTGTATCAGCCACATGGTTTGACATGACTATCCCATGGACATGGAGGGTTCTACATGACAATAATATTTCTCCTACCCACCAAGTTCTAGTTGCCCAACAAATTGGAATTCCACTAGAATTGGACTTTTCCTTCCACCATTAGATATCTCCTAACTCGCAATTATCCGTCATTATGACTTCACTTTCTATATGCGTTTGAGGATTTGGTAAGGTAGCATGGATATCTCCTCCTCACTCAAATCATTTACAGGAAAATCATATAAAATTCTTCAAAACTATCCTTTGATAATTTTTTTAGGAGTTTAAGAAAGTTTAATGTTTAAAAAAATCTCTATTATTGTCTTTATTTCAGTCAAACTCGAAAATACTTTAAGCCCTTGTTTTATTTCTTGGATTTAAGGTTTATAAAGTTTCTTACTGATCATTCTGTAAATAAGATACTTCCTAAAATATTATTGTTCGGTAAATAAAACGATCAAATATTCTATCTAAAAATAACTTCTATTTTATTATAAAAAATTTAATCCCAATTTGAACCAGTTATAAATAAGAATAACATCTAAATTATAATAAGTTATAAATTTTTTAAGTTTCGTATTAACAAAATATATCTTTATATAGTAATAATTTTACATACATACATAAATATTTTTGCACTTATCTATGTAGAGTTAGAAACATAGAAATTTTAGTTTAAAAATCTAAATATTTTATATATTTTTTAATTTTTTCAATTGAATATTCTATAAAAACTTCGTACACATCTCACTATGTCAACCAATTTCAAGTGATATCTTTGCTCTTCTTTTAGCAAAGAGTAAATTAATGAGCTAAATAACTTTACATAAATATTTTTTAAATAATAATTATTAAGGAGTTCTTACTATTATTGTTATTAAAGTGGATGCTTTTAAGTGTTAGAATTTTTTTTATACCAATATCTCTATTTAGTTATAACCTCTCAATTAAAATACAATTAATTTGATCTTAAACTGAAGGTTTTACTGTAACACAATTTTTATCATTTGCAGAAAACTTATTCTTCTTTACTCTATTTTCTAACAACCAAATAAGGACTTTTATTTCCATATTTCCTTCTTGTGGTGGTAAAAAGAAAGAAGGATGATTAATGATTATATATTTTCATATTCCACTTCTTCACGACTATACAAGGTGGGAGAATATATTTTCTGAATTCAAATGTTCAAATTTATTTCGTGAACTAGAGGTTCAAATAATTTGAATAGAGTGAAAGAGGACAGAAATGGGGAAAAAAATAATTTGTAAAGGAGTTTCTTTCCCTGCAATCTGCATAATTGTTTTTAATCGTAGACATGCATTGACGAATTTCCATAATGTGATTTCCTGGCAAAAGAGGGATAAGATAACCCCACACGTCCTTCAATTCCGATTGTTTCGTACGCAAGTTGCTTCCCTTTGAGGGAAGTTGGAATCACATGTAACTTGGAAATGAAATAAAAAAAAAAAAGAAGAAGAAGAAAGGCCAATTGCCTTAGATAGGGTTTTGTGGTGGGCCATTTCTTGCTCCCTCCCCACATTTTTCTGAATCACGAAAATTCCATGAAAGCAATTCTTACTTGTCCTCTCTCCCTCTTCTTTTCATTATCTTCTTCATTACACTTTGGATTGCTCGAGTATTTTAAACATTTCATTTTGATAAGAAGTTAAATTAATATTATTTACAATTTTTATGATTAATACAATTAAATAAAAAGGATATATATGTGTTTGAATACCGCCTATAACGTTAATGGGTGGAACGAGTCCGTTAATTATTTGGTAGACTGACAAGCCCGACTGATTATTAGTTTTTGGTTGTGAGTTTCTTATTTAGGTTAGGAAAACCCAACTAGAGTAAAAGCTAATATGGATAATACTTACCTAATCTCATTAGGTAAGACAGAAATAAGAATACGACAAAAAAAAAGACAAAGAAAACACGTTCACTTCCTCTACTTCCATAGCAGCGCCAAACACCTCCCCCTCCCTCTTAGGAAACTCTTTTCCTCCTCTGTTGTCAATCTCAATCTCGAGTAGTCTTTTAGATGATGCATCAATCATTTTTTCTCGTCCGTAGAGACTGTGGTTCAATCTTAGAGACTTGCTAAAATCCTGCCTACATGTTGTTCTTCATTGTTCCAGCTGTGTTCGAGGTAAGTTCTCAGTCCATGATCAACTTATGCTGATAATACTGTTTTTTGATATGTTTTCTATGCTCTTTTAATATGGATATTTATGTGACATGTCTCATGACTTAACTAATCGCTTCGTTCTTTGTCAAATAACAACACATTGAACAATTTTCTAATATAAATAAGAATTAAATTTACTTTGAAATTAGTGTTTGTGAATGATAAATTGGATAATGTATTAAAAATTGAATTACAAATTAATAAATTCGATAAAGTATAAAATAAAAAATAAAAATATTAACACATCTCTTAAAAATCACAATATACATAAATTATATGCAGTTTATATCATTGATAAGCATGTATACCTTCGGATAATTAAAATTCTAACAATTTGCCTTTTTTATGCTTTTGATTGTGGAAAGTTATATATATATAAAAGGTTGGTTGTGGAAAGTTGAAACTGCTTTTTCTTGCCGATTTGTTTAGGATTGAAGGAGAAGCCGAGGAATTGTGGATAGTTGGCGTTGTCCATCCACTTTCTAGATATGGTCACGCCATACGTATTTACGTGTTTGTCCAGTATCAATTAAAATCAAATTTGTATCCCTCGAGGGTAGCGTAGCAGCAAAGTACATAATATTGAGTTCACATGGTACGGGTTCGAACTTTGGGGGAAGTGATGCAATTGGCACGAACTCGAGTTGCATAATAGAGTTAGGTTGATCTCTCTTGTCTTCTAACTTCTGATGAGATACTACGGTGATAATACCCGGCTCAGATCCAAGTTCGATTCTTTGATGTCAGCTATGATTTTAATAACATTCTGCAGCAGAAAATAATATTTACATAGCAACGTTCAACAAGAGTATTCTACTAGTGGTCGCTCTTGGCTCCCTTTTAAGGTAAAAATAATTAAATAAATCAAATTTTGTAGTTTTTGTTATTTTCTTCTATGTGCGGGTCCATCTTCACTATTATTTGTATTGTGAAGTCTGCAAAATATTATTGTTTTCGAGACGTAAAGTCAGTATTTATTAATTTTCATTTTCAGAATTCCGTTTCAAAATATAACCCTACCTTCTTTTTTCCTTTATTGACAATAAATAACATTTAAACTACCATATGTCCTCGCCAAAAAAACTACCAGCGCAGCATACCTCGCTCAATATTATGTTGAATGAAGTGCATTATTTTTTTATTTCTAATTTAAAAGGAATCTCGTATGCTCGAACATACTGCAATGAAAATATCTATATATTTGATCATTTCATATGATCTAAGTTAAGTTAAATAGTCATAACTTTGATGTTCTATCTTGAAATTAGATCTGATTCCACCACAAGAAAACACTTTCTGAGATGAAGTACGATTCAGTTTTGAGATTATATTAGAGTTACTTGTTGCAATTAATATTGAGCCTATTTTCTAGTGTGGAATCGAACTCTTTCACCAAATTTACTCACCCAACTTTTAAATCTAAGTTCACTCTGTAAATTTTTTTGTTCAGTTCCCACTTGAGAGGGGTAATAAAGCATGAAAAAGTGTTCCATATTGTTCAATAGCAAAAAAAACTAGTGATAATCTTTCCTATAAAGAACTTTCTTAGTTAGCTTTAGTTTTAATATATTAAATCACTTTTTTTATAGTTATTATTGACGAGATTTTGAAGGAATCTAGCTACCGATTTAACAGATAAATAGTATAATAAAGTAGGTTCGAGTTACCTACCTCGATTCCTGCGAAATCTAGACCCAACCAGCAGCGGAAAACAAAGATCAGGATCGGTTCGATGTTGATCTCGAGAGCAAACTACAGTCGGATTGTCAACGAGAGTGCTCGTCTGTTTCACAACCTAGATGGCACTTCGGATCTGGATCGACAAACGATGAATGATGGAGGAAGGAGATAGAGAAAGGAAAATGGAGGGAAGGATGAGGGAGGGGAGAAACATTTCTCCCTCCCTCCCTCCCTCCTTTTTTTTTTCTTTTCCTTTTTTTTCTTCTTTCTTTTCTTTTTCTCCTCTCCTTTTCTTTATCAGCTCACTCATATTTATAAGCCCTTAAATGGGCTTAGGCCCAATAGACTTAGCACATGGGCCTTATGGGTTCATCTCAATTCGTCTTGTCAATTGGTCTCGGTCCATTGTCCCGGTTCACACCTTGACAGACCGAGTTCGGTTCACCCGTCATGGACGGACCGTTTTTTCCAACATCTCTCACTCGCACATGACTACATAGTACATTATCATGTAACATGGTTAGCATTCACATAATTATGCTCGATCCTTTCGTCATACAAGCAAATAGACCGCGCGACCAACATACGATAAGAGCATAATTGCTATACACTTGTAAGGGATATATAATAGTTCATTACTCAATCCTGTCAGAAGGCGTCTCTTGCAGAACAACTCCATTTTGTCATAGTGTATGCAACAACATCACAATCTGCTAGAACATATGCCTTTCCCCTAGTTCGTAACCACACAATCAGTACTTTCGAACTTCTCGATCTCAAGAAAGCTTTACTCATAGTTTACACATCATGTGACATACCACATGAGAGCTAGTTAAGTAAACTTATGAGACTAGTGCGAATGCGTCTAGAAACAAATTTTTCCTCTTACACCAGACAATCCACATAGCCAAGTTTACTTGTCCATCATGTCACACTTGGTCGAATCAATCATGACCATTAACGGCAAGCTAAAGTAGCCAAACTCAACTACAAGTCAAACAAATGATAACACTTATCACTTTGTTTGGGTGTGGTCGCACACTACTCAGTTTCACTAATCAAGTGGTCGGTGATATCTTATCTCTCTTCGAGAGTGGCAATCTCTTCACTTCATTCATGTTCCTTAGCAAGATTCATAGCATACCCAATCATACCCATACTTGTTACTCATTACATATAACGTTAGGCGTATGTCAAAATATACGAGAAAATACCCAATAATCCATAGTGGTTTCAGGTCGAGGGATTATAGTATAAGCATTGTATGAGAAATACTTATGACCTTTCAACCATGTACTATTCTCATAAGTGGATCGATTCAAAACATTGTTCTCTAACATGTTCTATGTTCTCTGATTGATATCTCATATCCTATGATCGATAAAATATGATCATCTCACAAAGTACATACTAGTCTTGGTTTATTGTCACTCTCATGACAATAATCGACTAGGGACATTTAGAATAGTATTCTTTTATGCTTCAAGGTTTTACTATCCAAATCACATCTTTGAAAGCAGAATTACTATTCATGAATGTTTTATCAAATTAAACATGCATAAGAATAATAATGTGATAAAACAATGCCTCATAATATTTATATATAAAATATAATCTGGATACAATATATTAGGGTTAGGGCTTACACTAACAATCTCCCACTAGCACTAGTCCCAATCAGGTATAATCCTAAGACCAAAAGATCTAACATGACATTCATGCCTTGGCCTAGCTAACTACTTGGTTAGTGGATCTGCTACATTGTTTTCTCCAGGAATCTTGCATATCTTCGCATCTCATCTATCGATGATTTCTCGAATGAGATGGTAACTCTTGAGTATATGTTTGGATTTTTGGTGTGATCGGGGCTTTTTAACCTGTGTGATAGCCCTGTTGTTATCATAATGGAGTTCAATTGGATCTATGATGCTTGGGAAAACTCCTAATCCAGTAATGAACTTCCTAATTCAAACAGTCTCCTTTGCAGCTTCTGAAGCTGTAATATACTTAGACTCTGTAGTAGAATCAGTGACGGTGTCTTGCTTAGAGCTCTTCCAGCTTACAACACCTCCATTCAGACAAAACACACAACCAGATTGCGATTTTGAGTCATCGGCATCAGTTTGGAAGGCAGCATTAGTGTAACCATTTACAATGAGCTCTTCC
Organism: Flueggea neowawraea; assembly: GCA_948243855.1. NCBI lineage: Eukaryota > Viridiplantae > Streptophyta > Magnoliopsida > Malpighiales > Phyllanthaceae > Flueggea > Flueggea neowawraea. The sequence continues at coordinate 1,879 of CAODLS011423965.1, read as the reverse complement.
TCTACGCCGTACACTAAGAAGAATCCTTTAGTCCTTCGTAAGTACTTAAGGATCCCTTTGAAAGCAGTCCAGTGTTTTTACCTGGATCCTGTTGGAACGTGCTTGTCATGCTTAGTGCATGTGCGACATCCAACCTAGTACATAGCATGGCATATATGATAGATCCTATAGCCGAAGCATATTGAATTTTACTCATGTATTCCCTTTGTTCTCTTGTAGAAGGACTATCCTTCTTACTTAGAACAACTCCTTGTGACAAAGGTGTATAACCTTTCTTAGAGTCAAACATATTGAAACGCTTCAGTACTTTATTTATGTATTTCTCTTGACTTAGCCCCAAATGCCGTTGTAATCTATCTCTATAGATTCTTATACCCAGTATAGTTTTGGCTTCACCTAAGTATTTCATAGAGAAACACTTCCCTAACCATTGCTTAACATTTAACAATGTTGGAATGTCATTTTCAATGAGTAGGATACATATAAAATCAGAAACACTACAATGCTCCCACTATTCTTCTTGTACACACAAGGCTCATCTTCAATCTTCAGAAAATCAAACTCTTTGACTGCCTCATTAAAGCGAAGATTCCAACTTCGGGATGCTTATCTCAACCCATAAATGGATCTTTGAAGCTTTCAAACCTTATTAGGATTCTTATGATCGCCAAATTCCTCGAGTTGTTTCACGTTAACATCCTCGAGGAGGTTTTCATTAAGGAAAATAGTCTTGACATCTATTTGTCATATCTCATAGTCATAATATGCGGCTATGGTAAGAAGAATCCTAATGAATTTGAGCATGACTACTGGTGAAAAAGGTTTCATCATAGTCAATAACATGAGTTTCTTTAAAACCTTTAGCCACTAGTCTACCTTTGAAGGTACTATCGACCTTTTGTTTGAAAATTCATTTGCACTCAATGATCTTAGTACCTTCAGGTGGATCAACCAAAATCCATACTTGGTTAGCATACATTGATTGCTTTTTAGATTCCATGGCTCTAAGCCATTTGGCTGAATTAAGACTTTCAATCGTCTTTCGGTAGGTAGTGGGCTCGTCTTGATCAACTAGTACTATGCTCTGATCGTCAGTTATGAGAAATTCAAATCTCTCAGGCTCGTGATGAATCCTACCAGACCTTGTTAGGCATTGTGTAATGGATTCGAGTTCTACAACTTCTTGTGAATCCGTTTTCATTTCCATACTATCCTGTAAATGAGTTTGTGGTTCTTGAATTTCTTCAAATTGTACTTTACTCACACTGTTTTTCTTGAAAATAAACTCTTTTTCAAGGAAAACAACTTTCCGAGCAACAAACACTTTGTTCTCGCTTGGGTTGTAAAAGTAATATCATTTAGCCTCTTTAGGATATCCCACAAACAAGCATTTATCGGTTTTGGGTGCTAGCTTATCCAATGTTAATCTCTTAACATGTGACTCGCAACCCCAAATCCTTAGAAAATATATATTGGGCTTCTTCCCAGTCTATATCTCATATGATGTCTTCTCAACTACTTTAGTTGGAGTTCTGTTTAGCAAGAATGCAGTAGTTTCAAGGGCGTAACCCTAGAAGGAAATTAGAAGATCAGTTTGACTCATCATAGATCGAACCATATCTAATAGAGTTCAATTTCTCCTTTCGGACACACCATTCCATTTAGGTGATCCTGGAGGAGTGAGTTGTAAAACTATTTCACACTCCTTTAGATGTTGGTCAAATTCTTGACTTAAGTATTCGCCACCACAATTTGATCGAACGACTTTTATACTTTTGCCAAGTTGGTTTTGCGCTTCATTCATGAACTCTTTGAACTTTTCAAATGTCTCGGATTTATGTCTCATTACATAGACATAGTCATATCTACTGAAATCATC
>CAODLS011423573.1:0-22550 GCA_948243855.1 Flueggea neowawraea | reverse complement strand
GATAGTGTAATGTTGATTTCCATTGCTCTCAAGTTGACTTCAAGTCTGATACTCATTCTCACCAACGTGACTTGTGGGGTCTTCAACATGACTTGTACATGAGTGCGTTTCATACCAAGAACAACTCATTCACATAACATTACTTATACGCTATACAACGTGAATTGTAGATAAGTGTAACTCATGCCAAGAGCACATCATTCATATAACGTGACTTGAGCTTCATGCAATGCACCTTGTAGTTTTCAAATGCCTACTTGAGCTTCATGCCTCTTTAGTTCAACTCGATAACGTGACAAAATCTACTCCATTCACACGGCTCTTAACACCAATGGACTGATACCACAGTATGTCCTCCTCATCATCATTAATCCACTTCTGAGCATTTGCATAAAATTCTCTAACTAAGTCTGGATAAAAATCAAAGGCTTCAGTGCAAAAATCTCTCAAACCAAATCTAACAAATTCATGTTCAATATCGACACCTCTTTCCCTCAAAGATCTGAAATCAAATACTTTGAAGTCCGAAAAAACAACCTCTTTCAAGTTTTCAAACAGTCTTGATGCCCTTTCATTCACGAATCGACCACTGCTCCTAGGTGATTCGTCCTCAATTCTAGCCTTCTTCGACTGTTTCTAATGGGAGGTTATAGGGACCCCCGATTTGGTGTAGGCATGCTTCTCTCTTAGACGCTTAACTCCCTTTGATTCATAGCCCTTGTCCATTTTCTTCGAAAGCTCCTTTGATTTCTTCTTAGTGGCCTCAGATTTTTTCTTTGGTGCCATAGAACGTGAGTGAGAAAGGGTAGTGTGCATTATGGTTTGGGATTTCTTGAGAAATCTGTGATTTTGGTAGGTTTGGTGGTGGTAAAAAGTGTTTTTGAGTGAAGGAAATGAGTTGGTTGAGGGTTTCGAGTTCAAAATTTGAAAGAGAATGAGAAAGAGTTCGAAAATTTGACTTTGAGTTTGAAAGATAAAGTGAGAGGGAAATCAAAAATGTCAGTTATAAATTTGGGGAAAAAGGCTTAACGCGACTTGTGCGACATGCAATGTACGTTATATAAAGTTTGTGAAGACTAACGTATTTAGCATGTTATACAACGCTACTTAACAGGAAAGGTGTCTAAACTCAACGTTTATAGAACAAAGACACGAAAGATACAACGTAACTTACATGAGATAGAACGTACGTTATGTTCAAAACTAGAATGATCAATGTATCTTGCACAACCCTTAATGCCCGTAGTACCAAGTCCTCTAAATCCAGTAGCTCTGCTTCTTTCACAATGCGCATTGCACCATATACAACGCACACAGTATCAATTCCTCTCAAACCAGTAACTCAGTCTCTTTCACAATGCGCATTGCACCAAATACAACGCGCATAGAGCTCTCATACCTGATACTCCAACATTTTTCTCAAAATCGATAATGTGTGTTGCATCCTTTGCAATCCACGTTACATAAACTCAGAAAAAAATTCTTCTGTTCATCCTTGATGATCAACGCACCTTACATAAGCTACAATGTACGTTACATCAACCCAGAAAAAAATTCTTCTGTTAATCCTTGATGATCAACGCTCCTTACATAAGTTACAATGTACGTTACAGAGCACCTCGTTCATATAACATGACTTGAGCTTTATGCAACACACCTTTTAGTTTTCAGATGCCTACTTGAGCTTCATGCCTCCTTAGTTCAACTCGATAACGTGACTTGTATCGAATGTTGCGCGACTTGTACCTCAACTAGAAAACTCAGAATTCCTTTGATATAATCAACGTGACTGGTATAATCTGGAACGTGCGTTGATCATACTGCAATGTGCTTATCATTGGCTGCAACGTGCATTGCTTAACCTTTTCACATGTTTTGTTAACATCATCAAAACTGAGAGTTAACAAACTCTTCTCACTTTTGTGAGTTTGAGCAACATACCCTCAAAGGTGCATCTTCTTGCATATTGTGCGTCTTTGGTAGTTAACATTTTACTCACAAAATGTTGGCGTTGTTCATGTTTAATGAAATCCTCAAAATTCTTTCGAGTCTCCCATTTTTAAGGACTTAGTTTCTTAAACCTTTTTTCTTACCTTCGTAATGGAATTTATCCAATAGAATAAGACATTATTGAATTCCTCACGATCTTATGAATGAGGTAAGCGTGGGTTAGGCATGAAGTGGATAGCAGTTTGGACCTTATCCTTGATCAAATATATGACCAGTTTCACTAGCTCTCCAATCATATAGGCCTTTTTCCTTTACTCACATGATTATGACATTTATAACAATACTCAGTATTGAATGTTAAAGACCCCGAGCTCAGTTAGTGTCACACCAACTAACTGCTCCTTGAATGCAAATTCTAAATATATTACATCTTGATTCTTGTAAAATATCCAAGTGAATACATCATTCTTTGAACAAACAAGAAGATGGCTATAATGGAGTTTTCTAACTTTCACATCTCATAGATATTTCGGTCCACAATGTTGAGTAGTATTCTACTCTTCCTTAAATTTGTCCATAACCAGGTTCAAATGGGAAAGAACTTTTGCTCTTGGACTACACGCCATATAGCCCTTCTTCAACTAAATGAAGAAATTCTTCTACAGCCGCCTCACTTAGTATAACCAGAACGGATATTCGCCAATTTAATGGTCTTCTTGGCGGTTTCTAACAATGAAACTTGGGCATATTATGTTTTCAAGGCCGCTGATCTCAATGGTAGTGTCCGTTTTTTGAAATTCCAACTTTCTAAATCCATCTTCTAATGGACTTGAATCAAAATTCGCGCTAGAGACAGAAAGTTGAATGCACGAAAAAATACAGTAGGCATCCATAACAAAAACCAACAATAATTTCGAAACAAATCACTGAAATTCGTACATGGGCTTTGATACCAATGGAGGAATTCACGTACTGGTCGACTGACGAACAACAATGAAAGCAGGTTCGAGTTGCTGACCTCTTGGCAGCAGAAGACAACGGGCAGAACAGAAAGGTCAGCGATAGTAAAAGATCAATAATGTTGTTGGTCTCGCAAGCAAGCCACAATTGGGTTGTTACTGAAGGGTGTACTCATCTTTTGTGCAATCTAAATGCCACACGGATCAACAACTGATGAAGAACCAATTCTTCTTTGTTGAAGGAGAGGGGATGCTCACTTTTGAAGAGAAGAACATTTTTTGTTCTCCTGCCTCTCATATGTTCTTTCTGTCTTGCCTCTCCTGATTAGGTAAGTATAGGTTTTCCTACTCATATAAGATGAGTGAACCTTAGTTAGACCTTCCTAACTCATTCAGGAAGCCCACATCTAATTAGCAACAATTAGTCGGGCCCATTAGTCGACCCAACAACTAACGTACTCGGGTCCCACCTATTACAGTCATGGACAGGCCCGATTTTCTAACAACGACCAATTATGGAATCAACATAAGAAGCAGACAAAGAAAAGAAATCAACATAACTTGAAAAGAATATATATCTATGATTTGATATACAACAGTTAGTATCTAAAAAGTCGAAAATATTTTCTCGTTAAGAGCAATTCGATACAAATGTGTTCCAACTGCTACCACAAAACATGTTCATTCGGTAGATCGTCACAATTTACAATATGATGGAATCATACCAAAACTCTTCAAGAACTTAAAAAAATTAATAAAAGAGAATATAAGATTCCGAACTTAATACAGCAAGTACCTTCCCTCGCGCTTTTTCCATTACATCTTGATTCTTAATTAGCAACTATAGTAGCATAGTGTTTGGTATCAAATGAATATTCATTTCATTTCATTTTTAAATGAAATATGAAATGAAATGAAATCTATGAGGAATTGTATTTGGAAATGAATTAACATATTTGGTTTCTTTGTTAAATTCTTCATTTGTAAATGAATTTTGTATTTGGAATGAGTAGTGATTTGTAATTATTTGTATTTTTTTACAAAAATGCCCTTATAGTTGATATTTAGATGGTAAATTGCGAGTATGGTGTAAGAATAATTTTACCAAATTGATAGAAGTGTGGAATTCATTTGCAAATTCCACCACTTTTGATAGGATTTGCAAATGAACAAAACTTAACTAAAACCAATTCCTTCATTTGCAAATGAATGATTTGAACATTTTAAAAACCAAACCAAACAAAGAAATTGACAAAATTAAAAATTTGCAAATGAATTCCACAAAATTTTATGGAATTCATTTATACCAAACACACCTTAAGTGTTTCATCACTAATTAATATCCGTGAACCTATAAAAAGCGAATATACATAGATAAAATGGTTAAGTATTCTATAATCTACTTTCCTGAAAACTAACACGGAAAGATAATCATTAAAATAGATGCAAATGAGAGCTTATATTTACAACAACAATATCAACTGATGATAATACATTTCTTAATTGAAGGAAACATAGACAGTAGCAAAATAGAGCCTAAAGACAAAATACCAACAAAAGACAAAAAAATGGCACTACATTGCTTGTGTCATTAAAATATGTCAAGTTAGCAGCGAACTTGTTTCTTTTTCAAATTTTCTCTTATGAGCACCTAGAGGTCCAATCAAGCAACGAAGAGCGTCATTGCTGTACTTTAAGGATACTGCATCATGGATGTAAAATTTCAGTCAAGAACACAATAAAATAATCCAGCCAGTAAGGGAAAACTACGATTCAACTAAGGCAATGCATATATAAAAATTTCAACCTATTCGAAGGTCAGATCTGCCAGTGCGAGGTGCACAAATTACAGGTTCCATATGGTCAAGGATTTGAAGACGGCCTTGACGAGCATGCTCAAATGATATCTAGAGGAATTCAGCGGGTTTTATATCCAACTGAATTGCAGTCACTCCTTTGCGTGTGCCGCCAATTTTGCTGTCCATGTCCCCAAATGATCTTTTAGGCCCTACAGGAATCTAACATTCAGCAAATTCCTAGGTAAAACTTAGCAAAAGTTTGCAACGCTAAAATATATCATTTTTTATTCATAAAAGCATGGTTGGATGAAGGAATTGGCAGGCTTTGAAAGCTAAAATCCTCAAGATCCAGACCTATTGACCAAAGAGCAAGATAACAGGCAGAACTTTCTATCAGCATGACTTGTTTGAAGCAACAATATACTAACAAACAAATGAGAAAAGAAGATACACAAAAAAGCAAACGGACAACTGGAAAAATAAATGGAGGGAGGGAGGGCGGGGGACAGAGAGCGATATCTCACCAAAAAATACTGATAAATATACAATAGTTCTTTATTGCACCAATTGATGGATCCACTGGTAAGTACACGATAGTTTTCCATAGTCTATCTTAATAAGAATGAACAATTTAAAATTTTACCATAGTAATGATAACTAAAATTTTAAATACATTTTTTTAATTAATTTGACTCTTAACAATTAACTTAAAAGTATTTATGAATAAAAAAAAGGATAAAAATATTCAAAAAAAAATTTTCACATCTGTACATTTATATATAGTATAATATATTTTATTATATAGGTACAAGGAAAGAAGATATGAATATTACTTTTTATGATAATTGTGTTTATGGAAAATTAAATTTATGAAATGGTAAGAAAATTTTTCATTATTTTCTAGAAAACTAGAAAACATAAATATAAAAATAAAAATTTGTTCATTAAAAACTAAATTCTCCATTGTTTTCTATTTTATTTTAGAAATTCAAAACAAAATAGAAAATAGAAAACAAAAAACACAAATTATTTTCTCAACTAAACATAGCCATAACTTTGTAATGGACTTTGTAATTTAAGTTGTTTTGCATTTGATTTATCTTTATTTAGAATATTATTGTATTGGTGAATATTATAAATGAATATTTATTATTTTAATTGAAGTTATTTTAGTGTTAATTATGTATTTGTTTATTATAAATAGGTTAAATGTGTTAAATGGGTCTTATTTGTAACTTGTGATACGTGATCTGAATAACAATTAACGGGTCGTGTCGTGTAACCCGCTTAATTATTGTGTCGTGTTTGCGTTAAGCTTAATCAGGTTCGGGTCATAAACAGATTGACTCGTGTATACCCGATCCGACTCGACCCGAATTGCCACCCCTAGTCGCTACAATTGGTCGTCTTCTTCTTCCTCTTTTTGTGAACAAAAAAAAATGTACTAGAGGGAGTACCATAAAGGGTGAGTGGCGAGGTGTGTAGATGATGGTTGATTCATTTTACTTGGTAAAATTATGTTGTGATCCCTATAGTAATAAAAGTTATATTTTAGTCCCCTGCCGCCACCCAAAATATTCAACAATATATTCCATGGGGAGATTCTCTTCTTCATTCAATTTTCATTTCTAGAAAAATTAAAGATTTTTTCATTCGTTTTTAGGAGTGTTAGTTTAGAAAATTCATTCGCTTTGTTATTTTGAAGTAAAATTTTCACAATCCATCACCAGTATAATTGCTATAATTTCTCTTAAAACAATGAACACACATCTAAAACTTGTTTCAATAATTTGATTTTCTAACAAAAACTGCTAATAAAAAAGATATTTAACAGCCTTCAGAAAATTTAAAAAAAAACAAAATTATTATGTGCAAATTTCTTGGTGGTCCCTGAGGTTTGGAGTAATCTCTCTCGGTCTCTACTCTTTCAAAATTAGTTGTTCCGCTCCCTGACCCCAACTTTCATTAGTTAAATATAACGGGACACATCATACTTGCTTATGTGGCAACATAGACCATAAAAACATGGTTTTTATGATGAAATTGCCTTTTGATTCCTTGTTTATTTTGACTATCTCAACAACCCTAAATCTGAAACAAAAAAAATGAATATGTTGATCGAAAAGATTGAAACTAATTTCTTTAAATTGTGCTCTGCCATGAAATGAGGAGAATCAGATTGGTCGAAAGAACATGAAAACAAGATCCATCTTTCTAAAACTTAGATTCACTCTCAAACCTCCTGCAAACACAATCAATCACCACTCACCACAATCTCCAACCCACCACCACTGTGACTAGTCTAAGAGTCAACAGAGGGTAAGAGGTAGTGGTGACAAGCCATCAATAGAGGAGAGAGGTGTGAGAGAGAAAGTGAAAGAAAAAGAGGAAGAGAGGAGAGGGAAAGATTTTGGAGAGAGAGAGAGAGAGAGAGAAAGGAATAAAAAGCAAAATATGTGATGTTTCAAATTTTTTTAGGGCAAGTCAGTCTTTTCATGCTTTTTTTTTAAGTTTGACTAATGGTGTTAAAGTCCAAGGAGCGGAACAACTAATTTAGAAAAAGCAGGGACCAGGAGAGAGATTACCCCAAACCTCAGGGATCGTCAGAAAATTTGCCAAATTATTACTTCTGTTTTCTTCGTTTCTCTCTCCTCTTTTATTCTCAATCGAAATAAAAACTCAGTGGAGAAGAAAATAAAGTAATAAATTGACTTTAAAATGTATCCATAGTTCACTTCATTGTCAATTAACTGTAAACCCAACAGTTTTAAAAAATAATAATTATTGACTTTTTTTGCAGTAGTAGATTCGTTTTTTATTTCTTGAAAAACAATTAAATTATTATTAGCCGCCTTTTCGAACTCAAGGCTCACCGACTAGCAGGGATCGTGCTCGAGAGGGGACATGCATGTTGAGGGGTTTAGTTGCCTAACAACCTAGGACTTTAAAATTAGAGACGAGTGAATGAATAATAAAGGTGAATTTTATAAATATCAAGCAAAAAGTATAATAAAATATTGTTGTTATAGCTACTCCTAATTACATTAAAAACAAAGGACATGGAAATAAAAGGCAATACTAGAGGCTAGGGTAACAAGAGCAAAAAGTAAGATACATGACAAGAAAAGTTAAGTTGTGTTGATGTGGGAATTCCCTTCTCCTGATGTTAACTCTCCCTTTTATAGTCCTTAGTTTGCAACCACATGTCCCATGTAGCAGCCACTTGCATCCTTGTCACAAAAACTGCTTGTGTCACGGACTATGTTGCAACTGCTTGCACCCACATCTTCACCTCCACTAATTTGGCAGTTGGCATACAATAGGTTGTTTACTTGCCAAGTGTATTGGCATGGCAACTTGTCAACTTGTCCTCCCTGAGGTCCTGTTTTATTTTTGGTGCCAACAATTATGTTTAATTTTAAAAAGAAAGTTTTTCTATTTTTTCTATTTTTTATTTTATTTTTATTTTTTAGAAACTCAAAAGATTTAAAAAATATATTTAATTCTGCAAACTTAAATAGTTTTCTATAAAAAAAGTATTTAAAGTGTGTTTTAGATAAATATTGAATAAAAAACTTTATTTTACAAAAACAATTTAAATTTTTTTCATTTCCTTATCTAGATTAAGCTTTTTGTTTAAAATATTAGAAAAAATCCATAATAGTTCCTGAAGTTTGGTGTAATCTGTCTTATAGTCCCTGAATTTTCTAAATTATCCTATTTGCTCTCTATCTCTATCACCATTAGTCAAATATAACAGGTCACGTCAGAAAATTTGATATGGCACATATATCTACAAATTTTACAAATTTAATGACAAAAATACCCTCTTACCCTCTATGTTTTCTCTCTCATTTCTCTCCCTCTCCGGCTTTCTTTCCCAACTTTCCCACCAATCAAACACACAAAACCACTCATCTAGTTCTCTCTCTCTCTCTCTCTCTTATTCTCTCTCTCATCAACTACCCCTCTCTTACACACACACATTATTGAACCCAACCACACCAACAACCACCACAACACCCAATCATCAAAAGCTTCATTCCTATTGAAAATCTTGATTGGGCTTTGCTTCACCTCCAAATTTGAAATGATTTTATTGATCTCTCACTGGCATAAAGTGATGACTTCACAACATTTGAAGCCACCAACTCCCAGAAATAGTGATTATTAACTTGAGATGCTGCTACAATAGATCCTGCTGTAAGCTTCGATCCCAATAAACAATGGCAATCCAAGAAGGGGGTGAATTGGATTTTTAGCAAGTTAAAAACTTTGTTGAAAATCTTTTGCAAATAAAAACAAATATCAAAGTTATTTTATACCAAAATCAAATTTAAATGTGGAACCAACTTAAAACTAAAGATCCAATTCACACACAACAGTATAAATCAAATCCAAGGAAAAGTAAATAAGATAGAGTAAGAGAAGAGATGACAAATCCGATTTATAGTGGTTCGGTCCTCCTTGACCTACGTCCACTCCTCTAGATCCCCTAGAGAATTTCAATCCACTATCTCCTCAATTCCAGATGGAGGGAAATTGTTTACACCACTTGTTTTTGTGGCTCAACAAGCAAACCGTTATACCTTGTTTTTAAAGTCTTAACAAGAAAACCGAAACCACTTGATTTCAGGACAAAAATGTAAACCAAACTTTTAGTTTTTACGGGCTTAACTAGAAAATTGCTCCCACTAATTTTCTAAGGCTCACTAGCAATCACTCGTGTTTTTCTAAGGCACAACAAGGGAACATATCTACCCTAACCAAACAATCTTGCTTGATAGAAAATCAACCCAATATATAATGATATCAAGCTCACACCAGCCCAAAGAATCAAATTGCAAGTAAATAGCTCAAATGGGTTAGAAAGGTAGAAATGATAGAGAAAATAAATAGCAAGTCTTGGTAAAGGTCTCTCCTTTGTTTTCTTGCTCTGGGACGTCTATTTATAGCTACTCTTAAAGATATGGACGTTGTTGTCTCTAAGGTAACCATTGTGAGAGATGCACAACATTCTGATTTTAATTCACGTCACTGGCACTAACATGTGTTATTCCTATTAATGCGCGTTCTTCAAATGCCTAGAGGAAGATCAGAGTGCTCTGTAGCTCATCAGCTTTCCTTAGTGAAGTTGTCTATCTTCTGGTTGAAAAATGTCTTTCATTAACGTGCCTTGATAAAGTCTTTAGCGCTTCTGAAGAAGTCCTCAGCGTACCTTATTGATTTTGAAGATCGCACCTTTAAAACTGACATCACCTCGTACGAAGGAATATTCAATTTTTAAATTCCCAAGGAGCGCATCAGATTTGTCATATTTGATCAACACATTGACTATGCGCGTTGTTACTCTGCAACGTGCGTTGTTGAGTGCCTTTAAACATGACGCCTTTACTCATCAACGGGCGTTCTTGATTCAATAGCATTTCTTCAAGACAAGAACTTCATTACAACTTTGATGAATCTGAAGTATACCCCCGATAACACACCTTAGAGATAATTAGCGTGGTCTAATGATTTCCCAGAAAACATACGAGAGCAAATCCGCTCATTCTTGATTCATCAGTGTTTCTAACAACAATAGAAATAACTTCTAGAACTGCAGCGACACCATTAGCGAGCGCTCTTGACTCATTAGTGGCCGTTGATGCCATTTTGAGTTTGGATTAATGAGCTCAAGTCTTATCACTGTGCGTTGAGCTCATGAGCTGCGGATGCTTCTTTGGATAGCGCATTGAGATTTAGGTCCTTTTGATCAAAATCTGTTGGATCAATATCCTTTAAGCTCTCATCAATATCAGACAGAATAATTACAACAGATTGGCCAATGACTTTGTCCTTAATTTGCATGATTTTGGGACTTGTGGTTGGTTCTTTCTGAATTTCCTTTACTTGCTCAATTTTCTTTTGTTGTTCTAGTGCTTCACAAAGCATATATTTATCCAAGTTTCCAGTCTTTTCATCCATCACGAATTGAAACTTAGTAAAGTTTGTTTCTTCCACATCTGTTTCAGTGATTGTCTTTTTCAGAATCTTGTGGTTCTTGCTCTTCTATAGCCTCCGTTTCTATCATAGAAGCAACAACTTTTCTACTTATTTCCAATATTTCTTCATTTAATTGTGAAGCTATTAGAGGATCCTCTTAGTGAGAAGTTGTGGAACTTGATGGAGCTTGTGCTAAAGACAGATCAAGAACCTCAATCTCACCAATCCTTTTCCCTGTTCTCAAGCTCTCCACACTTTTGAAGATCTATTTCTGAAGCCTCTCAATCTTGTCCAACCTTGCTTTAGCTTGGCTTTTGAACTCAAGGAACTCTATCTTAGTCATATTAAGCGATTGTGTTCCACTTGCCTTTCCACTCTCTTGAGTTTCTTCACCAGCTGACTTTGCAACAACTATTTTAGGTACAGTGCCAACTCGTTTAGAAACCATTTCTTCAGGTTTTGGTCTATGTTTTTTGTCATGTTTATCCAGAAACACATAAGTACTCCTAATATATGGTCGGTAGACAAATCCTCGATCAACAATCTTGAGCAGTTTCATTCCTCTCAAATTTTCCTTCATGATCTTATGAGATTCTACCACTTGCTCTTCCTTGAATCCCGAGAAATCCACCTTAAAATATTCAAAGATCTTGGTCAGGTGGCAAGCAAAAGGAATGCTTTCTTTTCTTTCCTTGTCCGTGCGACCAAAAGTGGGTTTCATGAAACTTCGAACCCTCTGCATTATCACATTCAAAACTATGATTGAGAAATGAACTTCTCACCCTGTCATTAACAAGTATATACAAATCTCATCTTGGAATGTAATTAAATTTTGAGTGTGAGATCTCGGATTGATTACCTTTGTTAGAGCAAGATGCACCATTCTCTAATGCAAATCAAGATCATTTTGATCTAGTAACTCAGCATCCACATCAATCACTTTGCATTGGTTTAACAAAAATTTCCAGACTTCATGTTTATTGACACCCACCATATTTCCTTCTTCATCGATGAACTCTTTTTCTTTCTCATTCCCTTTCTTTGGAACACGCCCACTTGTAGGCAATTTGAAAAGGTCATGCATAATTTCTTTAGTTATTTTCACTTTAGTTACATTTACTTGACTCTTGATTCCAATTTCAAAATCCACACTAAACTCACCATCTTCTTCAAAGATACTCGCATTGGCATAGAATTCCCAAACCAAATCGATATAACAATTTCGCTCTTCTGCACAAAAAATTCTTTAAACCGTACTTCATGAAATCTTTAGTAAAATCTAATCCTTCTTCCTTCAAACTACGAAAATCAAAGGCTCTGAAATCTGAGATTTTTGTCAACTCAAGAGTTTTGTATCTCCTAGCTACAGCCAAGTCAACAAATCTATTTGAATCAAACTCCTTTTCAGCTACAGTTCTTTTAGATTTCTTATGAGTAGAGGTTTTCATACCTTTTTCCCTTATTTTTGAAACCCGTTCAGACTGAGGCCATTTGAATCCTTTTGTAGACTCTTTCTGTGGTGGAGCATGAGCGTCATGAGTGATATTTGCTCGTTTCTTGATTTTCTTCACCATTTTTAGATGCGTTGTTAATGAAACAAATGAGCGAAGCTCAGAGAGGTTAGGGTTTTTAGAGAGAGATCAAGGCAAGATAAAAGAAGGTGATTCTAAGGTTAAGAGAGAGAGATAATGCCACGAACCAAAAATGGGTCGAGACTGGAATACGAGGTGAACCATCTAAGGAAGTCCGACCCATCTCGCACAAGCCTCAGAATACAGATTTTAAACCCAAAAACCTTTTATTATTAAACAGTTTAAAAATAATATTTTGTATATAATAAAATGAAATACTTTTATATTATCAAAATACAAAATACATATACTTAAAGTCAAATTATTTAAAGACTAAACATTTACAAATGCAAATTCATAACCCACAGATAACCTGGTGTGGAGCAACTAACATAAACATACAAAATGGATCCGAACAATAGGGCCCTCAGTGATGAACAGACGATCCTCACTGCTGACAAAAGCTGAGATAACCTGAAAAATATTAAAAGGGAGGGGGTGTGAAATCTCAGTGAGGAACGACACTCCAAATCGCCTCATACGTGTATCACATAAAACGTTTTGAAAAAATTTTCAAAAATATTACATACACGTATATATTGTATACTATTAGTATACACTCGTATATATAGAGATAGAAATTCAGAAATTCATTTTGAAATCTTTTGCAAACAAAGTAGATAGCAGACGACAATCAAACAGGTTTAACTAAGAAAACTAATAAAATACTTATTATTTTAATATTTAAAATAATTACTGAGAATAAAGTTAAAAACTTGACGAAACCAGAATTGTATAATAGTATTTTATAGAAACCTATTTCAAAATCATTCATAGAAGAAAAACAAACGATTTGCAATCAAATATAATATTTATCTTCAAAAATAATATTTAAAAATAATATTATTGGGACTAGGATAAGATAATCGGAGTCACATGGACTCGATGATAAAATAGCCACTTAGGCATGGGTAACACCACTTAGACACAGGGTACGACCACTTAGGCAAAGGTAATAGCCACTTAGGCAAATAACGAACATTGGTATACCAAAGAATAGGCTACCTCGTAGCTAGATGTCTCATATAAGAAAAATATAAAAATACATATTTACTAAAAATATATCTAAGCATATTTAAAACTAAACAGATGTACAGAGCAGAAAATTTCTTATAAATAAATATAACTATTTTCAAAATAAAATATCGGACATAAAATATTCTAAAATATTAAAAAAAATCGTATATCAGAAAACTTACTTAAATTTAGATAAAATATTTATTACAGAAAATATATTTAGTTTTAGAAAATATAATACCTAGTACAAAAATATATTTAATTTCAGAAAACAGAATACTTAGTACAAAAATATACTTATTTCAAAACAAAATATTTATTTCAGAATTCCAAATAATATTCAAAAAAATTTCTATTACAGACAGGCATACATAGCAAATAAATTATTTATTACAGAAATTAATAATAATAAATAATACATAATCATTTTTTACAAAGACAAAATTATTATTTTAGAATTATCACATAAATCAGATTATTAATTAACCAAATAGTAAATTAATCCATATTACAGAAATAAATCAAGACACATAAAAAATTATACAGAGTTGAAGACACAGTTTATGTGTCTGAAGTTGTCTTCGCACTCACGTAGATACCGAGCTAATAATCCAATCGCGATCCAATAGTAAATGGCTGGTCGCCTCAAAAATCGAACAGAACAGACTACAGAATTAATTACAACAGATATCAGACATAGTAACTGTGGCATTACATAAATGTACAAAATGCAAATACAGATGTAGACACTCACTCGATGTCCAAAAATCAATTTCGGTCGAAGATCTATCGCTAAGACCTCGAAAAACGAAATCTATGTAAAATTATAATTTAGTCTCCAACATAAGTAAAATTACCATTTAGTCCCTGAGACGTCGGAAAATATTCTTTAGTCGCCAAAACTTTCAGAATTTATAATTTTTCCTCTAAGTATTTTAAATTTACAAATTAATCTTCCAATTTTAAAATTAAAAATTTAGCCCCTAAATTCTTCAAAATTACAAATCTGTCACTATGCACAATATCAAGTTCAGTCCCTGAATGTAAAATATCAGATTTAGTCCTCAAAATATTCAAACTTATGGAAAATTATGTTTTTGGTCCTTTCGATAGGAAAATCGCACCAAAAGGTTCTAAATCCCGAACCGTTCATTACCCAACGTTTTCAACCATTCCAATTAACGCAAATCGGGCACTAGGCTTCGAATCTAGCCTCATTTTAGTTCAAATCATTCAAAAATGTTCCGAATCATCCTCCAAAAATTCGGACGAATTAAAACCCAGTTGAAACAATCATCAAATCTCCATTTTAAAGCTATGTTCATGTTCCTTAACTCAATTCCATCAAAACCCATAAAAAAACTAGTCATTTTCGATAAAAAATAAGAAAATACGAACCCTAATTACTCATATTATTTCTTCAAGTATTTCGACAAACAAGAGAGAGAGAGAGAAAATCACCTTAGATTCTTGCCAAGCCGAATGGAAAGCAAAGAGAAGGAGAGAAGATCAAGAGAGAGAGAGAGAATCAGGTTTGGGTTTTGAAATTTCTAGGTTTTGAAGTCTGAAGAATTGAAGAAAAACGAGGAAAGGAAGAACAAGAGATAAAGATCTGAAGGTTAGAGATATGAAGGTTTCAAAATGGCATCGTTCCATTTTATCCAAAACGACGTCGTTTTGTGTTGTTTAACTCAGCCACAGTCACGCGAACGACTGGCCTCGTACTTGGACGACATATTCCCCAAACGACTTGTAGCATGGATCAAGAACGACTTGTCACTTATCTATTTTTGTAATTCGATTTTATTTTCAATTTTTCACCAATTTCCACTTAATTAATCAACTCTAATTACCTTAAAACTTCATAAATTACCCAATCAACATCTAAAACACAAAAATTTAATTTTCAAACATGAAAAATTATTTTCCAAATTATTTGCAAAAATTACCAAAAATTAATCCAAAAATACCAAATATTACAGTTCTTTTGTGCTTATGATCATAGATCAAGCACAACTTGCTAAAAAAAAGGTTTTACAGTTTTTCTACTTAACGATCAAGTTTTGCACAACAATTCAGGTACATTTTTCCTTTATCCCTGAGAAGACCAATTCAGCTGTCCTGGCCAGTTTCGTTCAATTATGCTTTCGATTATGGATCGAGCACAACTTGCAAAAAAAAGGGTTCTACAGCTTTTTGACTGAAAAACAATTTTTTTAGCAAGTAATCTATTATATTTTAGTATTAGGTATGAAAACTTTAATTCTCCAATGTTGACCAACTTCGTTCTATTATGCTTGCGATCATGGATCGAGAAAAACTTGCGTAAAAAAAGGATTTTGCAACTTTTTGACTTAATGACAAAGTTTTGCAAAACAAATCAAGTATATATTAGCATTATTTATCACAACTTTAATTCTCCAATCGTCCTATTGTGCTTGCGACTATGCATCAAGCACAACTTGTGCAAAAAAGGATTTTGCAACTTTTCGACTTAACAAAGAAGTTTTGCAGAACAAATCTACTATGTTTTAGCATTGTCCGTGACAAATTCAATTGACCCATCTTTACCAATTTTGTTCTATTATGCTTCCGATTATGGTTCGAGCACGACTTGCGCAAAAGAAGGATTTTGCAGCTTTTTGACTTAAAGAACAAGTTTTACGCAAGAAATCTAGTTTGTTTTAGCCTTATCTATGACAACTTCAGTTGACCCGTCTTTTCCAGTTTCATTGTGTTATGATTTCGATCATGGACCGAGCACAACTTGGCCAAAAAAGAATTTTGTGGCTTTTCGACTTAACGACAAAGTTTTGGGCAACCAATTAAATATGTTTATCCATTATCCCTGAAAAATCCAATTCACCGATCTTGGCCAATTTCCATCTATTATGCTTTCGATCGTGTCGAGCACAACTTGCCCAAAAAATGATTTTGTAACTTTTTAACTTAACCACAAATGTTGTGTCTTGTAGCATTTTCCATGCAAACTTCAATTGAACAATCATAGTTAGTTGAATCCTATTATCTTTTCGATCATAGATCGGGCACTACTTACGCAAAAAAGGATTTTGTAGCTTTTCACCTAACGATGAATTTTGCGCTTGAAATCTAGTATGTTTTAGCATTGTCCATGACAACTTTAATTCTCTGATCTTGGACAACTTAGTTCTATTGTCTTGTGACCATGAATAGAGCACAACTTGCACAAAAAAGAATTTTGTAGCTTTTGATTTAACGACGAAGTTTTGCGTAATAAATCAAGTATGTTTAAGTGTTGTCCATGAAAAATTTAATTCTCCCATCTTAGCCACTTTCGTTCTTTTGCGCTTGCGATCATGTATTTAGTATAATTTATGCAAAAAACGATTTTGTAGTTTTCAACTTAACATAAAATTTTTGCACAAGTAATCTTGTTTATTTTAGTATTGTGTATGAAAACTTTAATTCTTCAATGTTGGCCAACTTCGTTCTATTGTGCTTGCGATCATGGATCGACCAAAACTTGCGCAAAAAAATGGATTTTGCAGCTTTTTGACTTAACGACGAAGTTTTACGAAGCAAATGAAGTATATTTTAGCATTATCCATGACAACATTCATTCTCCAATCTTGGCCAATTTCCTCCTGTTGTGCTTGTCACCATGCATCGAGCATAACTTACGCAAAACAGGATTTTGTAGCTTTTCAACTTAACGAAGAAGTTTTCCACAACAAATCTAGTATGTTTTAGCATTGTCCGTGACAACTTCAATTGACCCGTCTTGGCCAATTTTGTCCCATTATGCTTCCGATTATGGTTCGAGCATGACTTGAGCAAAAAAAGATTTTGTGGTTTTTGGACACAATGACGAAGTTTTAGGAAACAAATCAAGTATATTTTAGCATTATCCACGTCAACTTTAATTCCCAGATCTTGGCCAATTTGTTCTATCGTGCTTGTGACCATGCAGCGAGCACAACTTGCTAAAAAAGATTTTGTAGCTTTTCGACTTAACAACGAAGTTTTGGGCAGCCAATCAAATATGTTTTCCATTATCCTTGAAAAATCCAATTCACCGATCTTGGCCAATTTCATTCTATTATGCTTTCGATCGTGGATCGAACACGAATTGTGCAAAAAAGGATTTTGCAGCTTTTCGACTTAACTACAAATTTTTTAGCAAGAAATCTTGTGTCTTGTAGCATTGTCCATACAAACTTCAATTGACACATCATAGTTAGTTGCGTCCTATCATGCTTCCAATCATAGATCGAGCACAACTTCCGCAAAAATGGATTTTATAGCTTTTTGACTTAACGATGAATTTTTGCGCTAGAAATCTAGTATGTTTTAGCATTGTCCATGACAACTTTAATTCTCTGATCTTAGACAACTTCGTTCTATTGTGCTTGTCACCATGGATCGATCACAACTTACACAAAAAAAGAATTTTGTAGCTTTTCGACTTAACGACGAAGTTTTACGCACTAAATCCAGTATGTTTGAACGTTGTCCATAAAAACATTAAAATCTTGTCTTGGTCAATTACGTTCTTTTGTGCATGCGATCATGGAATTAGCATAACTTGTGTAAAAAAAGATTTTGTAGCTTTTCGACTTAACAACAAATTTTTGCACAAGTGATCGAGTATATTTTGGTATTGTGTATGAAAACTTTAATTCTCCAATGTTGGCCAACTTCGTTCTATTGTGCTTGCGATCATGGATCGAGCAAAACTTGTGCAAAAAAAAGGATTTTGTAGCTTTTCCACTTAACGACCAAGTTTTGTGAAACAAATCAAGTATATTTTAGCATTATCTATTACAACTTTAATTATCCGATCTTGGCCAATTTCGTCCTGTTGTGTTTGCAATATGCATCGAGCACAACTTGCACAGAAATAGATTTTGTAGCTTTTCAACTTAACGAATAAGTTTTGCGGAACAAATCTAGTATGTTTTAGCATTGTCCATGAAAACTTCAATTTTCCCAAATTGGCCAATTTCGTTCTATTATGCTTCCGATTATGGCTCGAGCACAACTTGCGCGAAAAAGGATTTTGTAGCTTTTCAACTTAACGACGAAGTTTTTCTTAACAAATCAAGTATGTGCACTATCCATGACAACTTTAATTCATTGATCTTAGTGAATTTTGTTCTATTGTGCTTGAGATTAGTGTTCGAGCACAACCTGTGAAAAAAAGGATTTTGTAGTAATAAAAACCCATGAAGTGTTCCTTGGGTGTCGAATGCATAGAGAACTTGTCTAATTATGGTCAATAAAGAAAGCAAAAGTAAAAGTAAACATCAAGTGGTTGTTTTGAGGTTTTGTAAATAAAAGCAAGGCAATATAGTAAAATGAACACTCTTCAATTCATAGTTCCTTGCCAAGGGGATGCTCCAATTATCGACCTTTGTATCTCCCTCATATTTGTCATGACCCATTGCAGGGCCATGACGGGCGTACCAGGCGAACCGTCTATGAAAGCCCGGCTCGACTCGCACAAGCCTCAAAGATTAGAACATACTACCAAAAACATTTAATTATTATTTTAAAACATTTAACGAAAAGATTTATCATTTAAAACATAAGTAGAAGAAAATATAAATCAAATGATTATTATATAAAAAATATATCAATGTAACATACGTCAAATACAAAATGGAAAAACCCATAACCCGACAGTATCCCATTGCAGAGCTCTAACAATACAAAAGAAGAGCCTGAGCAAACTGTCATCACTAACCAAAAGACACCTCATTTGGTATCAGGATGCATAACGGTTGCCGAATCCAAAAGTCTGTGAACCTGAGATAAAAGGGAATTAAGTAGATAGAAAAGCAAAGGGGGGGTCAGGGCCCTGTGAGGAATAACACTCATGACCGCCTCATACGTGCCTCACAAAGACTGTTTTGAAAAAAGTTCAAAACTACCACATGAAATACAGATAAATAAATATATAAATACATATATATTTATACACGCTAATACGTAGTAGTATTTAAAAATCTTTTTTCCAAAATGTTCTCAAACAAGCAAACAACATGCACGAAAACCAATTGTCAGAATACAGCTTCAGAATCAAAACTCATATAATATATATGGGACCATATCAATGTGTGCATTTGGCACTAAACATATGATGTGGGCTCCGCCACTATCCATAACAAATCATCTGTTGGATCAGAACACATTGCTACCATCAACACTGGTGGCTGGGCTTACTTAAGGCAAAGGTATACCAATGGCTATTATTACCCATAGCACGGGCATCCCGTATCATAAAAAAACAAAATCATATTATACTATTACATAGTATAAAACAAAAGCATGCAATGAGCATCAAAATCGTAAAAGGATATATATTACATATATATCAATTTTCAAAACAAACTGATTAATAAACAGATAACCGGTTTATCAATTATCCAATCCGTAGATTAGTCCAATTTTAAATATATGTTCAGCACAACAAAAACATAATAGAAGTTTTGAGACACAGCCTATGAGTCTGAAACTGCTATTCACTCAACTGGAACTCCAAGTGCAATACATCAGTCAAGTCCCACTCGTCGGTGGCTGGTTATGCTGACACGAACAAGAAGCTGAACAAACAAACATATATATATATATATATATATATATATATAAGAGACAAATGAAAATGTTTAACTGTAGCAATACCAAATGCATGATATGCAAATGCCGATGCAAACTCGAACCCTCAAAAGATGCCAAACATCCATATTGAATGATATCTAATAATTCTAGACCTAAAGTCCAAAATCTATGTAAAATTATAGTTTGGTCCCCGATTAGTGTAAAATTACATTTTAGTCCACGAGACTTGATAAATTATAAAATAGTCCTCAAAATATTCTAGAATCACTAACTAGTCTTAATAGTAGTTAGAATTCTCAAACTAGGTCTTATCTTTTAGAATTACAAGTTGGTCCTCAACTTTTTCCAAAATTACAAATTCGTACTACAAGTTTTTAAAAATTGCAAATCTAATAAAATCTTTCAAATTTACAGATTTGGATTTCAACTTCCTAAAATTCCAAAATTAGATAGAATGATACGGGAACCTCCACAAATAAGCTTGAGAACCCCTTGAGTATTCGGACCCCCAACACATTAACGTGACCCAATAACAATTCGGTTTTAACCCCTAAGGATGGTTAGAAATCAGATTACTTAGGTGAATGACCAAAGAATTAGAATAAAAAAACTCATTTATGAATTCTAATTTCGAAACACTCTAGAAGAAGGTGATCAAGCTCATTGAATGTTCCTTAAAGACATGTATTATGTGCAAGAACATAAAGACAAAAGCAATCTCAGTTTTTATGGTTTAATTTCATCAAAAAAGTCTTCTCATACATTCGGCTATAAATGGTTTAAATAGCCTCACAATATCTATCCTTGATAAAATAGGATTCCTAACTATATGCTACTTGCCATAAAAAGAAATACATAAAAATAGTCCAATACTTTTATGAAAAAAACAAATTCGGCCAGCCTACTTAAATTACACCTAATTAAACCCATTATGGACTTGGATTTGAATTAAGTTGTATTGGAATTGAGCTGAAATTATTCCAAGACTTTGGTGGCCTTGTAATCCTTCACTAGCCTTGTTCACTAAGCCTTGTAGATAATGGATCATTGCTTGTTGAAGCTTCTTTGATCGAGACCTTGTTATGGGCCCTAGATGCATGCTAATTGAATTAGAACCACATTGGTCTAGAAGCTTTGGCCAAGAATCCTCTTTGACATGCCCATGCTGAAAATCGTCTGAAAGCTTTTTAACATGACCATGTCAAATCACAACATCTGCGTCTGAAAGCTCTTTAGCATGACCATGTGGACTCTGGACAATAGAGTGCTCCATAACATTCCCCCTCTCCTCAAAAGGATTCGTCCTCGAATCTAAAGCATCTCCTACATCAAAAGGACGCAAATCAGCAACATTAAATGAAACACTAACATTATACTCACCTAGAAGGTCAACTTTGTAAGCATTATCATTAATCCTTTCAAGAATTTGAAAAGGACCATCTCCCCTCGGGTTTGTTTAGACTTCCTTTGAAGTGGAAATATTTTCTTGTGAAAATGTACCCAAACCCAATCTCCAGGCTTAAAATCGTAGGCTTCCTTCCTTTGTTCACACGTGAAGCAACATTGGCATTTTGCTTCTCAATCCGCTTGTTAACTTGCTTATGTAGCTTATTCACCAAATTGGCTTTAGAATCAGCATCATCACACACTAGGAACTACAAAAGATCAACAAACACACTAGACAAAGATGTGTTAAGGTCATTAGTAGTCAAATAACCCCCTTCGTACAAAAGTACAAAGATAGGTCTTTTAGAATACAAAGCTTGCCTAACCTCACTTGCTCTAACTATCAAACTCACATTCTTTGAACTTTTCTCTCTATGCCGATGGTTGTTTGCTTTTCCCTCAATCTTTTCACTCTTTTTATTTTCACTCTCTATGGAAATATTTTGACTCTTTTTTTTCTTTCTTTTCGGCCTCCACTGTCATCCTTTCCATTGTACATTGGTCTTCATACACTTCTTTTGAAGAAAGTGGCATCAAGATTGTCTTCTGTCCATCCTTGGTAAATGTATACCTATTGAGGTACCCATCATGCATAGCTCTCTTATCAAATTGCCATGGCCTACCAAGCAAGATATCTCCGACATGCATAGGAACTACATCACACAAAACCTCATCATGATATTTACCAATTGCCAATGAAACAATAGTTTGTCGATTTACCTTGACCTCACCACAATCGTTAAGCCATTGAAGTTTGTATGGATGTGGCGTAGTGGACAACCCCAATCGGCTAACCAAGAAAATGCTCACCACGTTAGTCCACTATCAACAATGACACTACAAGCCTTGCCTTGAATATGACACCTTGTATGAAACAAGTTGTTCCGCTGCTTCTTATGGCAATCTTCCTTCAATTGAGTACTAAGAGCACGTCTTGTAACTGACAAGTCACCTCGAATTGATTCCTCAATGCTCCCATACTACAATCCTCTAATTCAGGCATCTCATCAAAAATTGCATTTTCATTCTCATTGTAATCAAAGTTTTCATCTTCCAAGTCATCAATTTGAAGATTTCGGTTTATTCCTTCCTTTTGCCTCTCATTGGGATTTTGTGTTCTCCTTGCAATTTCTTGCAACCGTGTATTAATGTGCTCCAAT
>CAODLS011423566.1:0-14995 GCA_948243855.1 Flueggea neowawraea | reverse complement strand
GTGACTCTGCTATAACGAAGCAGCACTCACAATTTCCTCTCTTTGATCCTTTCTATATAACAACACAGCCAACCTGAATAGCTTCCATTTGAAATTTAGCAAAAATTATTATATATTTTCGTCTTCCCTCACGCAATTGACGCCGACACATTCATTTTTGGATAAGCCATCAACATTATCTCTCAAAACCCAATTCGGTATCATATCTTTCTCAATCTTTTTTTTTTTGTTCTGTAAATAGTTCTGCAATATTTTTCAGCCAAGATTCTTTCTTGGTTTTTTATTTCTCTTGAAGTTTTCTTCTTTTTTTGTGTGGGTTCTGTTTGATTGTGAAAAGGGTTCATCTTGGTTAGTATTATTTTTTGTTTCTGGGTTTGATTCTAGATTGGCGATTCTGTTGTGGGTTATTGTATAAAGATAGTTGCAATCTTTTCTGTTAAGAACAACGTTGTTAACAATGATGATGGAGGGAGTGATTATGATTTTGTTGTATGGAACTATAAAGAATGAAACAAATTAGTGTAATCTTTGAGTGTGCGTGGCCCGTGTTTGAATAATCTGGATGGTATAGATTATGCCTTATTATTGATTTTTTGATGACACAATATCGTGTTTTGTTCTCGGCTTGATGCTTTCCTTTCATTGTAGAACTTAGAAGAGGCGGCTTGATGTACATAAGTTATTGCTGTTTTTATGAACTTTTCTCATGCATATTCCTTACCTTTTGTGTATCATGGACTTTTTGATAAATCAACTGTGTTTAGCAATTACCTTTGGTGAGGATGACATGAATTTTATCTGAATTCATGAGATGTTACGGTTTTGCATTTATCACCGTTCTTTTGTATGCACTTCTTGGGCTTTTTTTGGTTTTCAGGTGATCGATTGAACAACTTAATTTTAATAATTTTAAAAAGGCATCTCATTCTTGGCGTTTTTGCTATTGTTACTCTGAAATTTAGCTGCTAAATTTTAGTTGCATTCTTTGTATGAAGTTTCTCTTTTTCATACCTCCAATTTTCCTTTGATGGATTTGGCCTTATTGTTTGTTTTCTGCAATTTTTGCAGGATTAGCTTCAAGTTGAAGGAAAATGGGGGGTGGAAAGGACAAGCATGATGAAACTGACAAAGGATTGTTCTCAAATCTTGCTGGCTTTGCTGCTGGACACTACCGACCACATGGATCATATCCTTTGCATGGTTACCCTCCTCAGGGATATCCTCCACAAGGATATCCACCTGCTGCTTATCCTTCTCCGGGTGGATATCCTCCTTCTGGTGGATATCCACCGGCAGGTTACCCTCCCCCTGGTGGATACCCTCCGGGAGGTTACCCTCCCACTGGTGGATACCCTCCGGGAGGTTACCCTCCTCATGGCGGTTACCCTCCTCATGGTGGTTACCCTCCAGCTGGATATCCTGGCGCATCTGCTCATCATTCAGGTAGAGTTTTATGATTTTACTTAAATTTCTGTGTGGTAGAATTTTCCATAAGGGATTGAATGATGTGCTAGCATTGTATTCATGTTTGTGTTTTCAATCATGATAAAGTTACATGATATGGACCGCCCTTCTGTTGCAGAAAACAGAGTAATGGCAAGAGAACAGGGAGTAGGCCTCTCTGTGCAATTTTTCATTATTTATTTATTTGTTATGTAGCTTAATATGTTTTTTCTGATGTTGAAATGTATATGTTGTTGGCATGCTTCTGGCTGCTTTCATTTTTTGACTGCCAATGTATTTATGGAAATGATTTTCTCTGCATTTCATATGAGAGTTGCAAATACAAGCAGTTTAGATATTTTCCTAGTTATATTTTCTGTCATTGGAAAGGATATTAGGTTCCAAGTTTAGTGCATTTGGCGGAAGGTTAGAATAGATTTTGCTTTACCCCATTACACTCTTAAAAAATTGTCGTCCTCATCGCCGAAAAATTTATGGTCTTGCATTATCATGAACGATAGAGTTTCAAATGTTATCATTGGCTCCCAGCTAACATTTTTCATGTCTGGTTTGACCTCTTTTTTTTTTTTTCTGTATGATCTTAAGCTCTTGAAACTTTAATGTTGTAATTTTGTCTTTATTTCTTAATCTATGACCATAGCAACGATCTTGCCTCACTAATATAATAAATCATTATAGGACAAGGATCAAGTATGGGGGCTTTGTTAGCTGGGGGTGCAGCCGCAGCTGCTGCTGCTTATGGGGCACACCATCTTTCTCACGGTGCTCATCATCTCGGTCATGGAGGTTTCCACGGCTATGGTCACGGAAAGTTCAAGCATGGGAAGTTCGGTAAACGATGGAAAGGTGGAATGTTCGGAAAGCACAAGGGCAAGTTCGGCAAGAGGTGGAAGTGATCTCTGCAGCAGTAACTAGACCGTGTTTGTGTACTGGCATTGGCGCTAGAATAACTGACTTGGTTTTCATATTCCTAGTTTCTGTTTCCTTAAAAAATTCTGCTGTTGATTTCGGAGTCGATAACGTGTTCACATACATCATATGTGATAATAGCTGCTTTATTTTGGTTTCTGTCTGTGTATATATGTGATTTGAGACACTCCATGGAAAAAGAGGGATATAGAAACTCTTGACATTCGGAGTAGTACTAGTTTTTGGTGTTATGGGAGGATTGAGATTTATTGCCTGAATGTTTTAGCACTCTTTACAGAAGGGGAAGATATTTGGTATCGGTTTTATAGTGCTTGCTTGTTAGTATGCAATATTTATGTTGAGTATTTTTCTTTACAAAGAGGTTGGAATGAGCGGACGCCGTATGTTCCATACGCAATCTGCAATCACATAGGTTCCACAAGGTCTTGAACCTGTAGGTCGCTCAAGGATTTAAATCCTTATCTATTTGGACTAATGGACATTAATATTTATGTGAGTAATTTGACCAATAAATGGTGGAGCAACTAATTTTAATCTACAAATGTTGGGCGACCATATCAGAAGTAGAGTATTAATGATTTTACTTAATTTACTAATTTGCATAAATTGTTATTGATTCTGCAAAATTTAATATTTTTGAGCACTGAAATCCTCGGCAGATTATTTAATGAATCAAATCATCTTCTTCTTCTTCTTTAACCTGGAGAACTCCGTAATGAATCGATCTTCAACCCGTTAAAATTGATTAATTTCATAGTGATCTGGAAATTAAACACTAGTTGTGAACCACCAGCTCTTATTTTGGGAGGTGCAATATGTCATCTAGACTTCAGCTTGGATCGTTTTCATAACTACTTACAACAGATGTATATATAAATTTCATTACTAAAATCAAAACGTGATTTCAGCTAATTAAATATGAAAAATTTTGTTGAAAGAAAGAAAAAAAGTTACTATTCTGATCTTTTATATGTTTTTGGTATGAATGAATTCCACAAAATTTTACAGAATTCATTTTTAAATTTCAATTTTTGTCGATTCTTTTGTTTGGTTAAGTTTTTAAAATATTTAAACCCCTCATTTGTAAATGAAGAAATTTGTTTTAGTTAATTTTGTTTATTTGCAAATCTTATTAAAAGGGGTGGAATTTGCGGTAAAAATAACCATTAAATACTAGATGATGTATGATTACCAAACAAGGCTTTTGGGGTATGATGAAGCCACTTATTGCATGGAAAATTAAATCATGCATAATGTAGTAACTATCTTATTTCACTCAAACCAAAGACAAAAACTGTGATACATCATCTTGTTCGTAGGCCAAAAGTTGTGGTTTACAGAGCTAGGAGATGTTCAAGGGAAATGGTGAAATGACCAATCATGAACCACAATATTAATGCCATCAACGAAGAGAGATTGTCTCTGTTCCATCCCTCCGTTAGTTAAGAGGCTATTGCCTTCATTGAAACGACATGAAAGAAGCAACCCAATGGACTTTTGGGAAACACCAAGTTAACCCATATCCATATTTGATTAAACCATTAATGATCGTGTAGCACATGCATTGTTCGTCTTGATATGACCCTAGTATTTTTCTGTCCCTTTTTTTTGTGTCAAGATCACTCAGTTGTTTTCATTTGAATGATACTTTATATATGTGGTTAAATATAAGCATTGTCAATTTTTAGAATAAATTTTGTAAAATAAAAATACAAATATTAGCAAATAGTGGAGTTAAAATTTGATTAAGGTGGAGTCGAAATTTAAATGAAGAGACGGAGATGAAACATAATAAGTGAAGTCAGCGGAAATATCTTAATGCGGATGGCTGATGGGGTCACCTAACCCCGACCGATTCTGTACAACTCCGCCATTGTTTGCAAAGGACAAGAAGAAAAAACAAAAACTTGACTAACCGCATGATCGAGGCTCTCAAATTCAGAAGTTCACCAATGGATCTTCAAGTATTTGTACCTTCAATATGACTTATTTGGCACCTCCCTCAAATAAAAGGTACAAATGTAAAGCTTGAACCACTAAATTGACAATTATTAAAGTTAACTATTTGATAATACTGTACTCTGAAATTTAAAAACGAATTGAATACAAACGATATCTGAACTCCGGTCTCTTTATTCCTTGATAATTGATAGTCTTTTTAGTTAAAAATTTTCAGTTTTGAGTCTCAATTTCAATTCTCATTCATCCGAAAGATTTCTTGGCTTCATGTTTAGTTTTACGCTGATTTTTTTTTTACTACACGAATACTTGTAGATACAAACAAGTGAGAGATACAAATTGGTTCAGTACGTATAAACTCTTCGACAATTAAATCAAATGAATGATCAGAGCTTGATAAAATGTCCCTTTCGCGGACCAATATATGAATTGGAGTATTGTGAATAAGTTTGGTTTCAACAAAAAATTAATTTATTTGATTTTTGAATCATTGAATTCAATAGTTAGTTTGTATACTTCATAACTCTTAAAATTATTTTTGTATGAATCTGTTTACGGTGGAATTCGGACTCGACCGAATGAACTGGATTATGTTAACTGGATTAAATTCATAATCCACAAGAGTGAGCTCCACGTCCAAAAAGGTTTAAATTTGTCCAAGGAGTTGCTTGTCCAAGAGACTTGTAGTGCAAAAGAGTTGAATCCTTAGGATCTTTATAGAACGAAAAAATATATATTCATAAAAAGTTACAGCTAATGGTGCAAAGAAGTTTCAGGAGAGTTGATTATGGAAATGTGTGGCTCCTGCAAAGTCATATATCTACTAAAGGAAATAATCTCCATTGAAGGAAAGAAAGTCACCACCAAGCAAGGTGTTGAGGAGTTGATTGTTTGATTTCAAGAAGCTTAATTACTGGGGAGAACCAATTAGAGGTTTGATTTCAAGAAAGATTTATTGAAGTGCTGACAAAAGACTTCATCAAAGAACACTATAAAAGCATATTGTGTAGGCAGTAGGAGAGACTCTTTTCTTTATATTATATTATACTCCTACGAGTTATATCTACCTCGTGACTTTTAGTTCTCTATTTCTTATTTCCTCTTAGCTCTTTCTTGTACTCTCTTAGTTTTTCCTTTCAATTACTTGTACTCAAATTTCATTTTTAATATCTCTTTTTATTGTTGTATTTTTGCAAATTGTTCACAAGGATGCAAATTTAGTCTTTTATTTACTACAATCGTTTGACTAGAAGCTAAGAAATGGCACAAATCTCTTTTTAATTTTGGGAAAACATAAATTCTATGACACATCATGCATTCAACTAATGAGCAACATTGTCTTCCTAAGAAAATAGGAAACAAAACCTTATTATAAATTTTCTATTATTTTTGTGTGAACCTTATCATAAATTTTCTTACAAACTTAATGGGTCAAATCATATATGCGTGAACCAAATTACATCTTTAGAGCATCCACAATGCATTATACTCATTTGGATATGATTGTCATGCCACAACAGCTTTTTATTAACCTCTCTCCATTAAACTTTCCCTCATTATCATTATATTCTTTTTTATATTCTATCATGAGACCCACAATCATTTCTCTTCTCTTCTCATTTAATTTATTTACAATATACAATTCACAACAAATAAATTTATTTAACATACTAAATTTTACACTTTTATGTAAAATAAATTGGATTTTTGAAATTTATTTTAAATTAATTGGATATTTTTTGTGAAATTTAATAAATAATATTAAGAAAACAATTAAAAAATAGTGCATAATTTTTGGAAAAATTTTGTGGATACAATGGGTATGGTAAGTTTGGAAATTAGGTGGGAAAAAAACTATATGGTTGGTTTTGAGAATTTGACGTATTGTTTGAATTAGGTTTCTTGGAAAAAAATTGATTTTGGTTTGGATTCATTTGACAAAAGAAAAATATAGATGTATAATTAGAATATAATTGGAAAATATAGGAGAAGAAATTGTGTAGATTTAATAAGAGAAGTGAGAAAAATATAATTAGAATTGTGTGTGAAAATTAAATGAAATAGAGATTTCAGACATTTATAGATGTAATTGAGAAAAAAAAGTGAGTTAAAAAAAGTTTTTGGTTAGTGGGGTTCACTATTTGTCAATAAATCCTAATGGAACATGTGCTCGATGAGAACCGAGCGCATGTTTCGAGCATCCCATTCACTATGTTGAGGGGATGCTAACGCAACATTGAGTCCACGTTGTGAATGTCTTTGGAAAAAATGTCCAATGAGATCAAATCGATACACTATGTTTTGGCTTCAGTTTTGGTTGGTATTATTGATTTTAAGTTTATAGAAGTTCCGTTTCAAATCAACCGATACAATGTAGCCCTTCTACCGGAAACCAAACTCAAATTAAGCTCAAGCAATCTAAGTAGACGTGGAGTTTAATAATAGTTTATTAAACTGTATGTTCTCCATAATTAAGGGTGGAAAGTGTCATTTTTCATAAAAATGATAGTTTATTAGGAAGAAAATAAGCTGAGAAGCTCTGAGATGCTCATGCAATGACGTAAATGCTGAGGCATGCATGGATGCCTCTTTAGGAAGTAGTTGAACAACAACCATGTGCATGGGTGGCCATTTGTTCATTACCTTTCTTATCGAATAATCCGATTCAACGTCAATGAAATAATCGTCAAGCAATATGTATTTATTTATGCTATGGATCAAACATCTGTTCACACCATATACTGTTAATATATGTTTAAAAACTTCCATTTATACTAAAATCGTTTACAACACTAAAAAATTAAGAAATTAATTCTCAATAATAACAAATGAAATATAGGTCTAATTTTACAATCGTAGGTACAAATTATATATCAAACTTTAGCTTATTGGTCATATAAGGTACAAATCTATCATATCCTGGGTCCAAAAGGCTAACATGGCCATTGAAGAGAAGTAAAATCGACATGTTAGGAGTAAGGAGATAGAGCCAAAGCTATCCACTAAACCCTCGTCTTATTTTATTTGGAATAGCAGAGACATTTAATTTTCATAAACTCCTCCTCAAGTTCAAGAATTGTTTTTTGGCTTAGTGTGTTTCTTAGTAGGTATGGAAACAAATGCCAAGCTCAAGTCCCAACAAAGTGCACGCAGCATGTGGGCGACAACAAAGCAGGCGTCCATGAAGAACATGTATACATATAGTTTCGACTTTGAGTGGATAGGCATTGCCGGCCCGTATATTAATGCGTTTACATTCTCTTCTTTGTTTTCTTGGCTGTGTTGGCGTGGACATGGATGATGCCAATAGAGTTAAAAGTTTGGATTGACTGTTGACGCTATCAATAATGACGTAGCAATTGACCATTGATTTGAAAAAAAAAAAGAAAAAAACTCGTTAAATAGTCACAGGCAACTTGAAAAAAAAAACGAAGGCGATGTCCCAACAGACTGTTTACATTCGGACTCTCAATCCAGGAGACTGAATCTAATTCAATTATCTAGAAACGTAACATGATTTTTTCACCTCCTCCACTAGTAGAAAGAGTTTGTAAAAAGGTTTACCGCACTTTAGGTGTCCTATCTCAGCTTAGAGTGCATAATAAATATAACTAAGACAATGTTCTTCTGGTATTTTAAAACAATATTACCGATGATTTAGCGAATTTGATTATTCTTCTTAAGTTACAATGTTTTTTTCCCATGAGTTTTGATAAATAGGGTTTTCTTATAAATATGTCCAAGCATTTTCTTTTTTGGTTTCTTTGGAACACTCTTTGTGTTCTAGATGAATAAAACTTGAAAGATAATGACTTATAAAAGAAACAGTAACAAATATTGTAAACTTGTACAATATTGGGTGTTTTAGGATTGAGCAAGAATGGTAAATAGCACTGTTGGAAGATACATGTTGGTCTAAAAATGATGTTTGTTTTGCAATTTAGATGTTGGCTCAACATTAATAAAACATACTTTTGTTCTTGAAGATGGTAGTTAGCAAAAATACCCCTTGCAAGTCATTGTTGCTTATTTTTATCCACTTGTTCTTAACTATTAGCAACACCCCACATTGGATTGGATTTTATACATAATCGCAACATCCTGAGCCTTTTCTGTGAGGGCCTTTTGCTTTACATGCTATCATATGTTGTTTGAGAGTTTATGGCAAATTAATTTGTTTAAATGTTTAATTTATAACAAAAAATATTGTATGATATCACCATTTTTATTTTTTTAGAAAAAAAAATAACTTTGCAGGGACAAAATTTTGTTCACGTAAAACATTTTGCTCTTTGATATAATTAACTTCCCCTTTCCTAGTGGTCTTTTCAAATCAGACCAATTTTATTGGAAAATAGGTAAGCAAATATTGATCTTATTTCTTATTTATGACTTGGAATGAGAAGAAAAACATAATTAATGCCAAAGCTGATTTTGCTCAGAATTTTTTAAAATTTAATTCAGTTTTTGTCATTTATATGATAAAAATCAATTTTTATTTTTATTAATTTTTTTCATGATCAATTTTCCTGAACTAATTTCATCATCAATCTCATCTTAGTTTCAAATAGTTATATAATAAAAAAATGGAAATTATAGAAAATACTTAAAAGGGAAAATTAAGTATTATAATAAAATTTTTAATCTATCTCAATCTACATATTTACCATAATCTACCAAATATAATTTACTTTGTATTCTACTAACTCAATCTAATTAAAACAAATATACCCCATTATTTTTTGATAAGTAACTTGTGCAATGTTACAGGCATTCGGAACCTTTCCAAATAATGGAAATAAAAAATATGCATGGTGCTACTTTTTTTTAATATTTGAAGCAAATTATCGTTGAAATATTGAATTGCGAGTTTCAATCATTGATTTTTTACTAATTAATAATATAAAAATTTTCTTTTTATTAAAATTAAAAAAATATTCTTCGACTTTTCCTTTCAAAATGATAATTAATAACTCTAAATGATAAATATCTTGGAGACTTTAGAAGAAATATATAACAAACATCAAACTACTTGACATTAACAAGTGTTTGAATGCATCTTATTAACACCATCGTGGTGGTAGTCCAAATCTTGTGGGTGTCGATAATCTAGAATTGTTTTCTTCGTGTTGAAATCCCCGAATCTCTATATGTCTAAGACGGGATTGGATCCACCCAAATTAGAATCTCTGAAATTTGGACGGAATGGGATTTGAGTCATTTGACCTGTGAGCACCCCTAATTGGGTTTACAAAGCTATGAAGAATTTGAATGGCACTGTAAAGCTAAAGACAAGAATTTATGTTCGTATTTGTAACTATAGTTGATTGCAGTCTATCCTGACTTACAACGTTTCTAGTGTATCTATATATATTGATGTACTTGGTATAATCAATTCAATTAATGAAACATAAGCTCTTTGTCAATATTTAGAGTTAATGGTGGGTAGAGGAAGATAGATGGTTGAATATGAAGAAATCCCTACAATGTTATAGTTGTGGAAGGATTAGTCATCTCTCGAAAAAAGTGTTCAACTACTAACACAGTTCCACAAATTGATGGTAGCATGAAGATTGTGGGAGGGTAGAGTCAGTGGTAATGAACAGAGCAATATCAAAACGATGAGACAATGGATCTGTGCACTTCAATAATCTTGTAAAGTGTAAATCCTGAGAAAAACCAGGATAATGAAAGAAAGCTAAGTCCAAAATTAATGACGGGCCTGAGATTATTTTCACTCAGGAGCACTACTGAATGACGTCACGAAAATTGATAATAATTTTAGTTGTAAAGATAATAGATCAAATTAAAAATTTAATTATTATTTTTTAAGTTTAGAGACTTAAAAATTATTATAATAAAATTATATATATAAGATTTTGTATTATAATGAAACTATATATATAGGATCTTGTCGGTACCAGAGTTATGGGACTTCGCAACCCTGGGTCCTTCCCTGTCTAAAATGGAAAACTTGGCAATGTTTACTTCCTTAAGGTTGCTTGTAACCTAAGGTCCCTGAAGTCGTCCCACGATACGCATGCTCAGTATTTTTATTATTATTTTATTAAAGTTCTCAGTTCCTAACTCAGTTTTTTCATCCGTAACCCAAGAGCTACTTTAAGAGTCACACGAGACGCCTACTCAGCTTTTCACTAAACACAATTTTATTTTAATATCTCAACTTTTATCTACTACTTCATTTAATACTTTCTACTCCAAATTCATTAAAATAAAAAGTGTTCATTCAAATAAAAATATTACATTACAATAAAAAATACATTAAAATTAAAAATACATTAAAATAAAAAATAAATTAAAATAAAATAATAATACATGAAAATAAAATATCATCATTGTAGGTTGGGTTTGGCGAAAATAGTCGGAGTGATTTCCGACGGTCTCCACGATCTACAAAAATAAATTCCTCCTCATACGAAACCTACGCCGAAAAATATCATCATTGTAGGTGAAATTTTTAGAAAAATAGTCATGAACTAACCGTTTGTGACCACCCACGCGGTCTCGGTTAATATAACGTCTTGATCTTTTTTCACGGCATCGGCTGGATGATTCATCATGTAGTATGATTTATTTTACTAATTTTAACATCTCTTCTTCAGCAGGATCATTCCAAATAAATTGTTTGAAATTATCTCGAATTTTTTTGTACTCATCGTCATCAGAATAGGAGGAAATATTTGTAAGTGCAAATTCTTCTATTGTTTTGTTTTTGTTGTTTAAAAATAATCGAGAAAATCGTTGGGATACATTGAAAAAATATTTGGAGAGAAATTTTAAGAGTTGAGAGAGTTTAGGGGAGATAAATGGGTGTTTGAAGTGAATAAATAATAGAAAAAAATATGTTTAGGGGGTATTTATAGGAAAATGGGTAAAACTAGCCGTTAGGGACCAAAAGGGTAATTTTTCGGCCCCCAACGGTACTCTAACGGTAATATTACCGTTGGAGTAAATCTGACAATTAAATCAATCAAATCTACCGGTCAGACTATATTACTTTAAAAAAAATCAAGTGCGAGGTTAGCTGGCTAACAGACCGAAACGTAATAACGTGTTTCGGTCTACCAGGCTAACAACGGTAGCTCTGTTGGTTACGGAGAGCCTAATAAGACGAGGAAAAAAAGAGAGAAAATTGCATATCAATCATCCAGAAAAAGAAGTTCACGTTGGTACTGAAAAAGTCATTTTCTCCTTCTGGGATCATGAAAAATATAAGTTGTCAGATAATAAAGCCTTTAACTTTGGGAAGAACTTTTTTGATGTCTCGCTGATGAGCTCTCGGCTGTTCTTTTTCCAAAGACAACACAAAAGTGGCCTTTTGCCCCCACTAATGAATGCCTGTTTCGTATTTTGTTTTTCACTCAAAAGACAACATTCTTTGCTCTTTGTTCTTTTCTAGTTCTGTACCTTTCAAGAAAGAAAAAGAAAAATAGATTCTTTTGCTTTGGAATTGGGATTTCTTGAATAGGCCTCACTCGTTTTTTTTTTTGCTTTTTTATCCACAAAAGTGGCCTCACTCGTTATTTTAATTTTTTACAATTTTTTTTAAAAATGAGTGAACTGTTTTGGATTTTTATTTATTTGAGGATGTATGTTTGATTCTTGGAAAATGATTATATTATTTGAACAAGAAAAAAAAACTAGTTTAATAGCGCTTGCGATGGATATTTTTATAATGATCTTCTTAATGTTTGGTCTATATTTAGTGTTTTTTTATAATTAATTTTAATTAATCCTATCAGATTTGGAACTCGTGATCTTTTTACACTGCAGTTGATTCTAGTAGTAATAAAACTAAAAGCTTATTGATTGGTTTATAAACATGTGGTTAACTCATTTGTTTTATTTGTTAACACACACTTAGTAAATTAATATAAAAATTTTATTAAATAATTATTGGAAATTTTTTTCATTTATAATAAATTCTTATTGAGTATAATAGATAAAATTGTGGATTAGCGAAAGGTAGGAAAACCCTATTATTATTAGAAAACTCTTACATGTATGTATTAAAATAAAAATCCATTTTTCAGTTTTCACTGACCATATCTAAGTCGGACTAATATTTTTTAATATATACTTGGGAAGGTAATATAACTTGCAAGTAAGAATTATGCCATGACTAGCGACTCAAATTAGGAATTTTGACATAGGACACATTTATGGTGGATGTTCATTGAAGACATTCTATGATTGCATTTAGTTTATTATAATAAATATTATTAGGAATAATACATTGTCTTTTATATGTGTAAATCACGGTTAATTAGCCACTAGGACTAGTTTAAGGAGCTCGATATGTACGTTATTAATTTTGAAGTTTAAAATTCTATATGGGAACAAAAAAAAATCAACTATTTGTGAGTTAAGGTTAGCCTTTTACTTAATGGTTAGCAGTTTAGGACGGTAGGCTTCCATTTGTATCAAAGTTTACATTATTCAGTACTAATTTTCTAATTAGTGCACCTATGATCAATTAGGGGCTAATAATATATTTAGAAATATGTTAAAAATCTCACATTTGTCACTCAAATGTATATTAATTTATTTACAAGTTGAAGTGAATTTTTTCTAATAATAGTTAGGTTTTAGAATGAATTCTCTTATATTATGTCACACCTTTAATGAAGAGTTGATTATACCACCTGCAATATTTTTGAAATATTGCAGTCAAATTTAAAGTAGAAGTATCAATATGGTATTAAATTTCTCTCTAACACTAAAATTTACAAGTTTGATTCTCAGTAATAATTTAATGTATAAAAAAATTAAAATAAAATTTAATAAAAAATTGAAAGTAAACTTTGAATGTACAAATTTGGATCTCAACATAACAACTTCAGGTTCATGCCTGTAAAACCCTAGGACAATAAATAATAAAAAACCAGCCATAACCATGAGTAGAGGGAAAAGCAAAAGTATAATATTATAGATTAAACAAATGAAATCGCAAACAACCTATACTATAACTCTAAGATCATATTAGTAGAGGAAAAAAATAAAATCAATTGCAATAGTTAAAAAAAAGGCATTATTGGAACAAATAATTGGAGGTGGATCGCCCACAATTCATGCAACTAATCACTCCTACTTTGTTGCTCGATTCCTAATCCCATTCTTCATATTATTGAGTTTTTTTCGTTTACTAGGGTACAAATGTAGCATTATCATTGGCAAAAATATAACGCCTTTTTTTAGTGTAGCATTATTCTATTAGTATCCCTATCCATAGTCATATTCTTTGGGTGATACTCATACTGTGTCATACATATAGTAGTATCGTGTCCGTACTCATATTATAAATTTTCTTTGAGGTAATTCATAATCTTTTATTGCGCTATTGGGTTTTCAAAAAGTTTTTATTGCATTTCAGACTAATAACACCCTCAGCTCAAACTATTGGCACATGTTAATTTTGATAATACAACATGTGAGATACATGCTAACATAGTTGTAATGACTAGCAAAAATTGACATGTTCTATTAGTTTGGGTTAACGGTATTAACAGTTAGGGACACAAAATGAGCATTATGAAAATTGAGTGATGCGATGAAAAATTATGAATTACTTCAAGGACGCTAATATAATTGCTCTTATATATTTTATACATTATATGTAACACATATATATTATTCTCGCCTCCTGGATTAAGTGTGTTGTTACCTCGTTGGCCTTTTGGTTGCCTTAGCATGATAATGCACTTGTTATTTTTCTCATGGATTTTTTGGATTATAGTTAGATCAAGTATATCATTTCCTATTATGGTGATTTCACTTGTTAAACAGTAACTTAATACTTGTGTTGTCTATACTATTTTTATAACTATTACTTTCAATGAAAACTTTGCATATTATAATTTTCAGGTTAATTTAATAAATCTATATAAAAGTAAATGCCCTTATGGGCATGCAGATACACTGTAGGCAGAATTTGGGTATGTTTTTTTCTTTTTTTTTTTTACTTATATAACTATGAGTAAGGATAAAGTAAAGACAATATACTATAAGTGCATCTAAAAATACTATTATATCCTACTCATATCATATTTATTGTCCTCCTAGATTCGTATACATTTATTTTTATATTCATTATATTAAATGTCGAATATTCAACTCTTCAGTATTAAAATGACTACTATTCATATTTACAAATTTATTAAAAAATTAATATAATTGTTGTTGTCTTAAATCAACTACCTTCTTAAAAATAATGAAAAATAAAAAATGCACAGTTGATAACTTGAATGTAGACGTGTAAAAACTGAACCGAAACCGGCGAACCGAACCGGAATGGTCAAAACTGGAACCGGAACCGGCCGACCAAAACCAGCGGTTTACGGTTTAGATTCCGGTTTCACGTTTTAAAAATCGGCGAACCGCCGGTTAAAACCGGCGGTTCATTGGACCGTTGGAACCGCCGGTTCAACCGTCGGAACTGGCGGTTCTAACGGTTATTTTCTTTTTCTTTTTTTTCTTTTTTGTTTTTTTTTTTTTCAACTCTATAAATACCCCACCCAATTCTTACCAATTTTACACCATTTTTTCTCTCTCAATCTCAATCTCTTCTACACTCTCTCAAAAATTTATTTTTCTATAAATTACTCTTATTAATTATTTATAC
>CAODLS011423563.1:0-15534 GCA_948243855.1 Flueggea neowawraea | reverse complement strand
CCTACTACTTGAAATATTTGTGAAAAAATTATGTAAATTTTATAATATTTTAATGATGCCACTAATTTTTTTAGTTATGTTTATAAACTCACTTCGCATGAGTTTTTAGAACAAGTATTAAACATAGCCGGTGCATTTAACGAGCGCGAGAAAATTGAAGAAATTAAAATTTCGTTCTCCAAATGAAATTGAAATGGTTAAATTATTTTAAATTTATTCCCGATATTTATCTTGTTGCATTTATTTTTGATCTTATGGTTAACAACAAATTTGATTTTTGAAAGATATTTTGGAAACTTATTATTCATTGTTAGAATTAAAAAATGAAGATGATATTAGTGTTTTACAAATTGTTACTAGAGTTAGACTTTTGATAAATGAATTAATAGAATCTTTTTTTTTTCTATTTTTTGTCCAAATGAGAAATCAGATTCGTCCTCACTTTCACCTATCCCTACCTCCTCCTCATTGTTTGTGGGATCCAAATTGATAGCGGATAGGTGAAAGAAACTAAGGAGTGCTTTAAGCTCTCATAACGAGTTTGAAGTTTATTTAACCACTGCTTTTGAGGTTGTTGGTGATTTTCAACTTTTAGATTTTTGGAAGTAATACAAGATGACATTTCCTACCGTCTCGAAGGTTGCACTCCAACTAGCTGTCACAACCCAAAGTCGAGCAACGACTCACTTACAAGGTGAACTGTGAAAGCCTGGCCCATCTCGCACAAGCATCAGAGATCATACATTCTAACCAACTTATTTGATTTTAATAGTTATTAAACCAATTATAAATTAATAAAACACTTTAGACTAAAAGTATAAGTATATATAACCAATTAAACAAAATGAAATCATAATGTCATTAATGTATAATTCCAAAAGACAAAATGTAGCCCAATAACCCAACAACATCCCAGTGTAGAGCTCTAACCAAAAATAAACGAAGCCAGAATCAAAAGGACACTCACTGTCAAGTGGAACACCTCACTAGGTATAAGATACCGAACGATCGTTGATTTCCAAAAGGGAACATGTGAAAATAAGATAAAAAAATAGACAAGAAATAGAGAAAAAGGGGTAAGAATCCCTAGTGAGTAAATCACACTCCAGATCGGCTCCAGGCCTCACAAAAACCGTTTTGAAAATGTTTAGAAAATTTTGCATGCAGATATAAGTGCATATATGTATACACGCTAAATACAAAATAATAGATTCGAAATTCATTTCGAAATCATTCACATCCAAAGCAAACAACAGACATTCAAACATTTATTTAATTGACGCGTATCATAAAACAAGTAGAAACGCCTAAAATGAATTCTTGCAAAAATTTCCGTTTGACCCAAAAACAATTGCTTTCAAAAATCCAAAATCATACAATGCAAATATCACGCCGGATTATAAGCAAAGCTGATAAACATTGATCATACACCCGTACTATATTACAAACCGCGCTGACTAGATCAGATCAAAATAACTAGCAACCTTAAGAGTCCGAATGATACCCAACTCAAAAGGGCTAATAGCCGACAACCTTAGGGACTCAAAATAGTACACCGTCCACCCTGAGGTTCTCAAAGCTGTAATAAACAAAAACTAATCTCAAGTATATCCGCGAGCGTTGTAGTCCATGTGATCCAGCAAGATATACCCCGTTAAACTACAGAACAATATACTACGAGAGAATGAGTAATAATACAGTCTCACCGCATTATTATTTCTCGATAAAAATTTTTATAGCACCAAACAACCTAATAGAGGACCATTGTCAAGATTAAAAAATCCAGATCATACGTGGACTCCGCCACTAGATCATATGCGGATTCCGCCACCAAAAATATATGTGGACTCTGCCACTAGAAACATATAATTAACATGTGTTAGCTAGACACATGGGTTACCACCTACCCTGGTAACTAAGTGCTACCATATGCTCTGGTAACTAAGTCTTCACATTGGTATACCAAAGGTTACGTTTATCCCTGCAACAAAGGTGTCCCGAGTCAAAATAATTAACTAACAATATTGCAGAAATTCAAAGTGTAGAATCAAACAGATACTAGTGGATGCACCACTATCATAACATGCAATAACGATTGAAAAAATCAAAGAACATGTCCTTATTATTCCAATAAGAATATAGCCAAAACAAGCAACCTTTATTTCAAAGAACAAATGCACAAAAACAAACAGCTTACGAGGTATACAAATCCTTTATGAAATTCATACCAACTTTCAAACAAAAATATCTATTACGGGAAATTTTAGTACATAAACTTTACTTATTCCAAAGAAAAACATTTACTATAGAAAATATATTTATTTTAGAACAAAGTATTTATTAACAGAAAATATTCTCAAGATCCAAATGGAGCTATTATTATCAGACAAAATACTCGTTATGAAAAATATTTTAAAATCCAAAACGAAATGTTTATTACGAAAATTACAATAAATAACCTGTCACGACCCAATGAGCCCTTGATCGGCGTACGAGGTGAACCGTCTGTGGGAGCCCGACCCATCTGGTACAAGCCTCAGATATTAGAACAAAATACCCAAACGATTCAGATTATAAAACATTTGTCAAAACATTTAATAATCGAAACAGTAAATCAAATATATATGAAAATAAAAATATATCAAAAGTAACAATGCGGGAAACAGCGAAAGTCTCAAAACAAAAGTCAAAGTGGCAACCTTGGTAACCCAACTACATCCAAATATGGAGCTCTACAAAACAAAGATGAGTCCAGACAAAAGGGCATCACTAACCAAACGATGCCTCACTGGAGTCTGAATGCTGACAGTTGCTAAAGCCAAAATCTGTGAACCTGCTCAATAGGAATCACATAACAGAGAAAACATATGGGGTGAGGGCCCAGTGAGGAATAACACTCCAGATCGCCTCATAAGTACCTCACAAAGATTGTTTTGAAAACAATTTAAAACTATACATGCAGATATAGTTTAACATACATATATATACAAGCTATACATATGTAATAACTTTCCAGAAAATTCTTTCGCAAAAGGGTTTGCATATAAAGCAATCATAAACACGGAGGTGCATAAAATAATTTTCTTTTTCAGAGTCAAAATACATATACGAATATATGGGACCCAAAGTAGAAGGCATTGGCACTAATAACAAAGTATGTGGACTCTGCCACAATCCATATTAAATCATGTGCTGGATCAAGACACATGGCTATCGGCAACCCTGATAGCTGGGTTTGGTCATCGGTGGCTAGTCTCTCGGGCACGAACAGGAAGCTAAACAAAGCAAACATATATCGATAGATATATCAGAAGCAAACTCAAATGCAGTACTGTGGCAATACCAGATGCACGAAGTGCAGATGCAGATGCGAACTCTCGGAAGACCCCAAATGATCCATATCGAATGATAATCTATTACTCTGAATCCAAAATACAAAATCTATGTAAAATTACAGTTTGATCATCGACCAGTGCAAAATTACATTCTAGTCTCCGGGACTTGACAAATTACAAAATAGTCCTCCGATTGTACTAGAATAGCTAACTAACTTTTCTAAGTAGTTAGAATTCCCAAAAGAGTTTCCGAACTCTCAGAAATCGACAATATGCAAAGTGTCAAAAATGACACACTTTGGTCCCACAGAACCATGGCTAACTCGAGTTAGCCATAGTGTTTACTCGAGTTATCCAGATACTGGTCTACTCAAGTTAGACAAGAAGCTAACTCAATTTATACACTGCATGGCTTACTCGATTTGGCCAAAGGCTTGCTTGAGTTATCCACTACCTAGAATTTTTAAAAATCGAACAACTCCAATTTTAACCGATAGAAATCGACTCCAAACGCCCACATTGGCTCTAAACAACCTTTTGAACACGAATTCATGCTCACAATCAATAGAACAACTTGAAAATCTCCTAGATCGACCAAAAATGAATGGTTTCAAACCAATTTCAAGAACATTCTTGGTTCTAAGGTTTTGAGCTAACACTAGGAGTTTATAGGCTCCCAACGCCCCAAATAAACAAACCCAAACAACCAAAACAACAAGAATAACACAAAACCAAACCTATGAACCATTACTCAAAACCCTACTATGAACAATCATGCAAGAATGATCAAAATGAAGTAAAGAAGAGTTTAGAAGCTCAATAGTACCTTAAGGATGATATGAAATGAAGGAGAACCAATGAAAATGATTCATGGATGCAATGTGAGTGATTTGAGTGAGAAATGAGAGTGAGAGCCGAATGAAATTGGGTGGGGTATATATATAGACCCCAGCTCTAACTCGAGTTAGAGGAAGCATAACTCGAGTTACACATGGCTAACTCGAGTAACAACTCTTGACAACTCGAGTTGAGTTATCTAGAAATACGACACAAGCATGGCTTACTCGAGTTACCAAACGGTTTACTCGAGTAACATGCACCTCCACTTACCCGAGTTATCCTAAGGCTAACTCGAGTTATTCATTGGTCATCTTACTCGAATTACACAAAATCTAACTCGAGTAATCCTAATAAAACTCATCAATCTTTCACTCAACACTACAATGACCAAGATCAAATCAGAACTGAACGGAACACTACAGGGAATCTGATCAGAAACAGATGGGATATTACATACTTCCCATCTTAAAAGAAATTCGTCCTCAAATTTCAAAACAAAACAAAACCAAGCTGAGACCAACTACGGATCTCCAATTCGGCTAACAGCCGCAAAACGAAGACGATGTGCAACCAACACATGACCAACGCACAGACATGCAGAAGCAATGCAAGAATGCAAGACAGAGGTTAATCAAACA
Source organism: Flueggea neowawraea (assembly GCA_948243855.1). NCBI lineage: Eukaryota > Viridiplantae > Streptophyta > Magnoliopsida > Malpighiales > Phyllanthaceae > Flueggea > Flueggea neowawraea. The sequence goes on along the minus strand of CAODLS011423563.1, from coordinate 10,721 downwards.
AACCTATGGATCAACAGAGTCGAAAAAATGAGGATATATGCGCCTCAACTCTTCCTCGACCTCCCAAGTGGCCTCATCGACAGAATGATGCCTCCAAATCACTTTCACAGAAGCAATCTCCTTGTTCCAGAGTCTCTTAACCTGACAGTCAAAGATCCTCATCTGAACCTCATCGTATGACAAATCTGATCTGAGCTCAGCTGACTGATGAGCCAAAACAAGCGACTGATCGGAGATATACTTCCTCAGAAGGAAAACATGTAATACTGGATGAACTGTAGCAAACTGAGGCAATAATGCTAACTAATAAGCCATGACTCTAACTCGGCCGATAATCTCAAATGGACCAATGTACATCAGGCTCAACTTACCCTTCTTCTCGAATCTCATAACACCCTTCATAGGTGATCCCTTCATGAATACATGGTCTCCAACCTCAAACTCCACATGCTTACGCTTCGGGTCAGCGTAACTCTTTTGACTACTGTGAGCAGTCTGAATCCGTTGCTGAATCTGTCTGACTTTTTCAATAGTCTCCAAAATAAGATCTGGCCCTAAGTGCTCTCTCTCTCTAGCGTCTGCCCAAAACAATAGAGATCTACATTTTATTCCATATAGAGCTTCATACGGCGCCATCTCGATGCTCAATTAGTATGAATTATTGTACACAAACTCTACCAATGGCAAATGAGAATTCCAACTCCCAGCAAAATCCACTGCACAAGCTCTCAACATGTCCTCAAGAGTCTGAATCGTCCGCTCAAACTGACCATTGGTCTGCGGATGAAAAGTTGTGCTGAAATTCAATTGAGTACTCAACTCTTCCTGCAGTTTATGCCAAAACTGCGAAGTAAACTGAGGACCTCTGTCGGACATTATAGAAACAGGCACACCATAAAGACATACAATCCTCTCGATATACAATCTCACCAATCGTGATGCTCCATATGTCGTATTGACAGGCAGAAAATGAGCTAACTTGGTCAATCGATCAACGATGACCCAAATAAAATCATATGTAGACAATGTACTCGGTAATCCAACTACAAAGTCCATCGTGATACGATCTGACTTCCACCGTAAATTCGTCCAGAAATCAGACCAAAATCGAAGTAACAGTCCCACAAAAACTCATTTTTGTTCAACATGAAATAAGGCAAGAAAACAGGAGAGAGAGAGAGAGAGAGAGAGATATACTCACATTGGATTACTAGCCAAACCGAAGAGGAACTAAAGAGGAAGAAAATGGATTGATTGGGAGAGAGAATCGAGAGAGAAATGCATGAAAATGGTGGTGAAGAAGAAGAAAAGCAACTGACATGGGCGGTGAAGAAAATAGTTTTAAAACGGAAGATAAGGCACGAAACGGTGTTGTTTCACTTCAGTCATTTCAGTTAGCACTCACAAGCGTGAACGACAATCTTCTCCTGAAGACGACAACAAGCAAACAACATGTAGCTTGGTCCTATACATAGAACGACCTGTAGTTCATTCCAAGGCTAGTTTTTTCTTCCGATTTTCTTCTTATATTTTCAACAAATTCCCACTGAATTAACAACTTAATCACTTCAAAAACTTCATTAATCACCCAAACAACATTTAAAACACAAAACCTTAATTTTCCTACGTACAAATTATTTTCCAAAATAATATAAAAAATTACCAAAAATTGACCAAAAAATACAAGATATTACATATTATTTTCCAAATTAAATGGGAAAATTACCAAAAATAAATTTGTCAAAATTCAAGATATTAAACTTACACCCTTAGAGAATTTCAATCAACTATCTCCTCATTTGAAGCACAACCTACCCCAAGAATGATATCAAATAAGAATGTCAAGAGTGGATATAAAATAGTGAATTAGAGAAATAAAGATAGTAAAATGTGTGCAAGGATTCTTTCATTTCTTCTAATGTTGGAGACATTTATTTATAGCATTCTTGAAGTTTGTGACCGTTGGATTCAAGAATATAACCATTGTGACACAAATGCAAATTCTTCTCAAATATGACATCATCCACTTTTACGTGCATAGTACTTCTTTACGTGCGTAAGCCTTGAGTTCATCAAAGCCCCATGTGCGAAGCTTGCTTTATGTGTGTCTCACTCATAAATCCATTCTTCACTCGTCTTCAAATATGCACTTCTACGTGTGTTATGTCTCAATTTCTTGCATGTTTAGAGTCTTCCAGCAATGCGGATTACGAATTCTAATATCACACCTTTCACTCTCCAAGCGAGTACTACTAAGAATATTCAAAATTCAAATCCCGATGAGCATCTTTGTTAGTCCTTGTCTCGTAGAACTTATTCGAGTGTAGCTACCTTGAACGTGTGTAGAGATCAACTCCTTCAATGTTTGCACCTTAAAATCTTTTACGTGTTTTTCTTTTCATCCTCTACGTGTGTAGACTCGCGTCAAGTGTAGAAACTCGCATAAGCCAGTGCATAGATTGCATCAAGTATGTGCTTTAGCCCTTCACTACGTGCGATAGTACTCTACGTGTGTAATGGACTCTCTTCATTGAATTTGCACCTTTGCACCTCTTTCATGGATGTTTTATGGAATCATCATCAAAATTGAAATCAACACAATACAGTCTCTCTTCCGTGAGAGATGAATTGTTTACTTTGATGCCACCTCTGAAAATTCTTAAAAAGATTACTTAATTTTGTGTTCGTTCTGTTAACTATTTTTCATGATTCTAGGTTGTTGGGTGGATTGGCTTAGAAAGGCTTTGAGTATTAAGGGTGAAAAGAAGTGCAAAGGAGAAGAGGTCATTCAGCCTCATTCAAAGAAACCTCAATGAGATATAAGCACTTCTTCTTTTTTATCTAATTCTACGAGGATCAAATCGTCCAAGTCAAGGAGTAGCCAGTCACCCGATCAGAGAGATTGAGTGAGAGAGCTAGGGCATTTGGATCTCATAATAGACCAACGAACTCACAAAACAAGTAAATATCCCCCTTCTAAGGGTACATCATTTGAATTTTATATTGTACCTTGATAAGATGTTGTTTTAAAAGAAAACTCATGACCTCACATCAGCTGAGAATGCCAAACGTCAACTGAGATCTTAAGAAACTCAAGAAGGAGCTCGAGAATACCAATAGGGAGCTTTTTGTTTGTAACAATGATCTTATTACTGAATGCAATTTTCTCAAGGGATCACTTGAGTGTTTTCTTGAAAGGAGAAACAGGAATATGAGTGTTCTTCGCCTCAGTCTGCTGAGGACTTAGTGCTAGTTAAAGCCATACCGGATCCATTGGTCTCAGATGATCCTATTGATGCCTTAGATGATTTAAGTGAGGATGATGAGATAATTGAGGACCCATCTAGAGATTCTTATCTTCCTTCAGCTTCTATTACAGATCATATTGTTGGCCCAAATAGCAAACAAATAGGGGGTGAATTGGTTTTTAGAAAATAAAAAAAAAGTTTGGTGAGCTATTTTGAAAACTAAAATTTGATTAAGTTAAGCAATTAGTTAAGCATAATTTTTGCAAAGTAAAGAGCAAGGAAAGAAAGGAAATGACTCTGGGATTTATAATGGTTCAGCTTTAACCAAGCCTACATTCACTCCTCAAGTGTCCATTTGAGATGTTTCTTCACTATCTTCCTCAAGGAAAATATTACACCACACTTACTTCACGGGAGCAAGCTGCCTCATACAAATCAAGCTTCGTGGGTGATTGACAACCTTTCACTAAAAACCTAACTCCAAGGGTTAGGCCACCTTTAGAAACTCACAACATTATTACATAAATGTATGCTCAACACTCTCTAAAAGGGATTTGCAAATCAAAGTTTAAAGATTGAAACTAGCTCAACACAAGAATGCACTATTTTTTCTCTAGAAGAAAATGATCTTAGAATGCTACAACGTTGTATAAAACTTGTGTTCTTCGAGTCTTATTTATAGCCAAGGATGTCCTATTGACCGTTGTAAAAAAATTTGGAGCTGTGGGGTTTGATTTTGTGACCGTTTGAGAATGATTCCTAAAGTTGCTAAGCTTGACTCTTCTTCAGGTATAAGTTTCACCAAAATTTCTAGCCCAAGTATACTTATCCTACAAAAATAATAGCATGTACAAGCATATCTGGACCCATTTTTTATGGGCTATAACATCATTTGGCCCAACAGATTATTTTGGCCCATATTTGTGCAACTCTTCCTCTAGTAGAAGTTTAACCAGAACTTCTAATGTAAGAGTACTTAAGACCTGAAAGTATTTGAAAAATTATCAATGATGTCTAATTAAAACACCGATATATATGAATTATATTTAGGTTCCCTTTCAGCTTATAATTCATATTCAATAAAGGATTAGTCTAAATATGCTTTAAAAATTATTATCCTATAATTAATAACTAATTAATCCTCATTTGTTTTGCAATCATCAAAATATATATGTCATTCAGAAACCTTGGGGTCAACAATCTCCCCCTTTTTGATGATACAAAACAATTGTATTGAGAAACTCCTCCTGAATTTATACATTATTTTTTGTGAGAATGAGAAATTATTTTTGAGAAAATTACTATGTTTTAGAAATTTCTTTCTTTCTCCCCCTAAATAGATGCGTTAAACATATTTAGAAAAATATTTTTCTTATGTTTTAGAAATTTCTTTCTTTTTGCCCCTAAATATATGCATTAAAACCGAGTTTATCCATTTTTCTTCGACATTTTTCACTCTCTGAGCTCTCTCCTAAACCCTCAGACATCTCTCTCCCATTTTATTTCTTTCTTGAATCTATTTATCACGGAATTGGGGTAAGATTTCTTCTCTAAGCTTGTTTATCACTCCTAGTTCATGTGGGAGGTTTTGAACTCTGATTTTTGGATGTCGGAATTTTTTTGTTGGCAAAAATGAATGGATTGAGAGTTTGGGAAATTGGTAAAATTATTTGGGCTAGGTTATTTCATAGTTGGCTAAGTGTAAAACGGTGTAAAGTTGGATTGAAGTGTCCGAGATGTTAAGTTCGATCGGTTTGAATGTTTGAAGGTGTTACTCAAGTAATACAGTTTGTTACTCGAGTAACCAGAGCCATGTTTTACTCGAGTAAGGGGAAATTATTACTCAAGTAATATAGGCCAATGTCTACTCGAGTGAGTGGATTTGCTACTCGAGTAATATGAGGGTCCAGTTACTCGAGTAAGTGATATGATTACTCGAGTAAGATGAAGGCTCAGTTAGTTGAGTAAGGTAATTCATTACTCCATTAAGCCATATGTTCGAGGGATTTAAAGTGTAATTTTCATGCCTTGGCTATACTTTGAGGACTGAGATATATTTTTGTAGAAGTTGGAGGACTAGATTATAATTTTGCATAGATTCTAGGTGTAATAAAAAATAGGTTGTAGGGTGTTGAACTAATCTGATAGAACCATTCAGAATTTGATTTTGATAATGAAACATGGCTATTTATGGACGTGGATGGGTTTGGTAATCATGGAACTTGATGAAGTAATCGAAAATAGGTTGTAGGGTGTTGAACTAATCTGATTTGTAATTAAAATGGCTGAATTTAAACAAGAACATGAGTAAATAATGATTTTTGATTTACTTGAATATGTTAGTAAAGGATTAATGAGTTTATGGAGTTCTAATGCTTAGTATATATTGATAGAACATTAATATAGATCATCATACTTGATTCGAAGCATTTGAAATGGATTGAATAGCATTTTGTTCATAGTTTGACGAATCTTGAACCCTAGACATGTGTCTTACTTGAGTAAGCACTTCGGCTAACTTGAGTAAGCCATGCCTATGTATTACTCGAGTAATCATCTTGGTTTACTCGAGTAATCTGGGTGCTTTGTTACTCGAGTAAGCTTTGTTGTTACTCGAGTAATATGAGGTTCTATTACTCGAGTAAGAATGATTGTTACTCGAGTAAGCCGTGTATTTAAGGGACTAGAAGTGTAATTTTCCTAATTTGAATATATGGAGGATTAATATTGAAATTTCATATAGTTTGAGGACTAATTGGATAATTATATACTTTGTGAATTGAATTGTCAATTCTGAGTAGTTTGAAAACTAAAATGTATTTTTGTAAAAGTTGGGGGACTAGTATGTAATTTTACAAGATATTTGATTCTCAAGAAGAGAGCATTAGATCTTTGATTGAAATAGGTCTTTTGACATCGCCAGGAGTTTGAGTTTGCATCTGCATTTATACATACACTTTATTGCCAGAATTAGCTTATCTGAGTCTGCTGTGAATCGTCTCTATTTTAGTCTGCTCACCTTCCGAGGTGACCAGACATTCACCGATTGACTCTGACTTGGATTATTAGCTCAGCATCCAGGTGAGTGTGATAACAGTTCACAATACATAAGCTATTTATTTTGAACTTTATATGTTTTTTATCTTTGCATGTAAATTGGTTTAATTAAAGGGCAGAAAATCCTAAAATTTGGATTTTTGTGAGATATTTGTTATGGAAAATCTTTTTTAAAAATTTGAGTATGTTTATAAAATAAACATTTTGATTTGATAATTATTGTGAATTTCATAATAAATATTATGTTCTGAATTGTAATATACTTTTTGTAATAAGTATTATGTTTCTGAAATAAATAATTTGTTTGATGTTATTATATTTATGATAATAAATGTTATGTTTTGCTACAAGATACTTTCTATATTTCTGAAACTATTGTATTCAGTTTTTTGATTTCATACTCTGGTATGCATGTTTGATTGTTATAGATATTTTTACATATATTTAATAAATATATGTTCACATATATGTGTGTGTGTGTGTGTGACACCTCAGCTATGGGTACATAGCCTTCGGTATACCAATGTTCCAAAAATGCCCTTAGTTAACAGGGTTATTTGGTGACCGTGTGTCTAGTACAAACACACGTACTAGTGTCACCACCACTCTTGTTATTTAGTGACACAGATACTCCTGTTATCCAGTGGTATATCCACTTTTGTATCTAGTCCCGGAGTATTAGAGATAAGAAGGCAGATGAGTTTAGTGAGTTCCAGCAGGAGCCGGGTATGTCAGTTTTTGAGTATGAAGATAAGTTCAAAGATCTCAGTAGGTATGCTCCTAATGAATGTAGGAGCGAGAAAGCTTTGGTAAGGAAGTTTGAGAAGGGTTTGTTGACTCGATTTGGTAGAGTTGTAGCGAGCCATAGTATGGCTACTATCAGGCATATGGTCGAGTCTACCAAAGATATTGAGTATATGGAGACAGACATCCTTATGAGCCTAGCAATAGGGCAAGGACCGAGGATAGTTTTGAAGGTCAGCAGAGTCGTGGCCAAGGTGGTTAGCTTGAGTCGAGACATAGACCTCTCATCAGTCAAAGACAAAGTTAGAGCACTCATAGTTATAGTGTTGCACAACTAATTAGGGTTTCCTATATATTTTTGAATTCTTACATATATATTGGCTCTCTGATTTTATAACTATGATATGTCTGTTGTTTGTTAAGATTTTTATATATACATGTGTGATACCTCAACTACGGGGTACGTAGCCTTTGGTATACAATGCTTAATGAAGGCCTTTAGTTACCAGGGTAATTTGTTAACTGTGTATTCGATCATACACACGTATTTTAGTGACACACAGTCACTCATCTGTGTTTACTTAGTAAAGATCCTGTTATTTAGTGGTAATACCACTCATGTATTTAGTCCCATTATCTAGTTATATTATATACAAGATAGATAATATTATTTGATAATATCGCCTGATCGTATGTTGTTTGCTTTGATTGCAAACATTTTGAAGTATTTTAGAAGTATTATTAATAGTAGAATGTATATGATGTTATACATATGAGCTTGCGATATTTTTGAACTATTTTCAAAAGTTCTTTGTGATGCACGTATGAGGCGATCTAGAGTGTCGTCACTCACTGAGATTTATCTCACCCCCCTTCCTTTAATATTTTTCAGTCGTATTTTTGGCATTCGACGACTGTTCAGTACCTTCCACTCGATGAGGCACTTCTTTTGGTTATGAGTGCCCTTTTGATCGGCTTTGTATATGTTTACGGTATAGCTCCACATCGAACTGTTATTGGGTTTTGAGTTTCATTTTGTTATCAGTATTGTATATTTGTGTTATATATATTACTGATTTATTTATATGTTTTGTTTATATTTGATATGTATATATTTATATATATATATTACATTTTAACTTATTTTTACCTGATTTTAGTAAAGAATTGAAAAACGAATAAGTTAGGTAACATGTCTGGTCTTTTGAGGCTTGTGTGAGATGAGTCAGACTCTCATAGAAGGTTCCCTTCGTATGGCGGTCATAGTCTGATTTTGGGTCGTGACATTATGAATCGATTTATTGAGTTGGGCTTGATGGACCCAAAACCATGCTACACCAATTGCTCCCCACTCCTATTTTTGGTGTCCTAGTGATAGGAGTAGAATGCTATTTGTGGTTGATTTCTACCTTAACAATCAACTTTCTTCTTGTTGTTTGCGGAATTATGGTGGTAGAGACCAATTGCAGCATACTTCTAGCTGCAGGGACTATTCAGAAGTTTTCTGAATTTTTGTAGGCTCGCTAGGACCTGAAGTAGTCGAATGTTAAGCGTAAGGACCTATTGTGCAATTATCTAAAAAACTGAAAGATGAAACTATTGTTTGTCAGTCAACTTTTGAGTTGACTCAGCTGAAACATGATCGTCTCTCACCGTATTTCTCTTCCTTTTTTGGCTCCAATATTTTCCTAATCTGATTTCTTGATTTCGGAGGATCGAATCTTCTTTGTTTTGATCTTTTTTCTTATTATTTTTTATTTACTTCCTCTTTAAATCTATCTCTAAATATTTTTCTTGACTTGGAGCTTCTCATATAAATTCAGTCTCCAACTCAAAATTTTCTTTTCTGTTGTTCTTAGCTTCCTTTTTTTTAGATTTATTGCCTCGGTGGAACTTGGTGATTCATTCTCCTTTATTCCTTCGGCTTGCCCTTTCTTTTCCTTTTGTTGCATTTGTTGTGTAGTGTCTCTGGAGGTGGTGGTCGGTTGATGATGAACAGAGAAAATCAAAATGTGAATGGTCCATGAACTAAAGAACTTGAGAGTGGTTCAGTGTTCATCCTAAATTCTGGGTTAAATACGGTGTCATTCAAAATTTCAACGAATAAAATCAAAGATAGAACGGATGATTTATGTGCCATTGCTTTCAAGCAGATCGTGATCCAAGTCTGGCTACCGAATTTATTGGTGAGTTGTGCATCGAAATCAAAAAAATTAATTGACTCAGATGGTATGGCGGTACTACTTCACCTCCTCATTTGCAGCTTCAGACGACTTTTTTTGCTGCATAAAGGAATTGAACAATCCACTGTCTACATGTTTCAAACCACATGTCATTTGCTAGAATGACAACCGAATAGGCAAATGATACAACGTTTAGTAGGGTTGAGAGTTTGATAAAAATCAGAAGATCCACTTAGCCCAGGTGATGATGAAGCATGACTCATTTCCTAGTGGTGAGGGTTCGATTCTCCTAGCCGTCTTTTTCAATCAAATTTTATGTTGGACAAAGAAATGTAATGACCGATCTTCTACGTGTTCTAAACGATGCGTCGTTTGTCAGAATGTCAACCGATTCCTGAGGGAAACGACGCGCCATTTGGTTGATCTGAAAATGCGACAAAAATTACGTAGAAGCAGCAGTACCCAGCACAAAAATTGCTAAGTGTATTGCAACAATAACCATTGAACCGACCACCTCCTGTGACTTGACATTCAAACACCACTATTGTTTCTCAACTAAAAAATGTTTGCACTCATTTTTTTTTTTGCCCTCTTAACTTGGATTATGGGGAGATTCCTTTGTTGGAATTCGTAACTAAAATATGACATTCATATAAAAGATAACGCAGCAGCAATAACAAAAAATTGATCCTAGAATTCCACCAAGGATCCATGCACATTGACATACACGATTAGGTTAGGATTTTACCTCAAAAACCAAAGCTCGATTGAATGAATTAATGGAGTGTTGATGTAGCTTTTAGTATAAACTCAAAACCCTTTCACCCACGTTGCCTTTGCGCGAACGTGACCAATGGTATCCATACAAACGAACTCCTTTGGATGGATGATGTGTACTAGCACTTAGAATCACTATTCTAATTCTCACAAATAATTTTCTCTCTTTGTTTGTGACACTCACAAATTCGGCTTTTTCATTGCCATGAGAAACAAAACTATGGTGTGCTCCTATTTATAGGCATATGTGAAAACCTAAATAGGTGCACTAGGGTTGGCCAAAACACTTTCTTGTTCAAGAAGAATTCGGCCACACCAATACAAGAAGGGTGTGTGTCAAATTCCTTCTCAAATTGGGAGCCAAAATCCCTTTCCTTGTCATACAAGGATTCAACCTACAGTCCTAAAAATAGGAGGGGGAAATTCGACTACCAACCCTAATTTGGAGTGTGTGTCGAATTTCCTATGTCCCTTTTAGGGTTTCCTTCTCCTTGTCATACAAGAATAAAATCTCCTAAAAAATAGGAGTATGACCGAATTTCACAATAGGGTTTATTAATATTATTGGGCTTTTAATTACATGATACATTATCACTAAGTAAACCACTCCTTAATTAATCTACATGGGCCCAAATTATGTCACACGTATAATTTATACGCAAACCATTATAAGAAGTAATTAATATTAAAAGCCCATTACATTAATGGATAA
>CAODLS011423387.1:0-11941 GCA_948243855.1 Flueggea neowawraea | reverse complement strand
CATAATTCATATTGCATAGTACGAAAATTATGATATGCAATATATCTATATTTACCAATGTTATTTAATATAAAATAAGAAAATAAAAATTTTATTATAAATTTCCATAATGTACGAAATAAAATAAAAGTATATTAATTTTTATTTTAACCTTTTATTTTATTAATAATATTTAATTAAAAAATTGATAAGCACCGTGCGTAGCACGCGTATTACTCTAGTTTATACAAATAAAGAAAAATAATTACGATGAGGTGGATTAGTGCTGTGTTTGGTTGAATGGGGCAATTTTCATAGGGCTCTACACGCGAGTGTATCACACACGATCCTCTTTTCCAAGTTGTAAGCACCGCAACGATGGCTTCATCTTAAGAAGTTAAAATATATTATTTAATTTTTATTTATGTGTTAAATATTTTTGAAATTTATGTATTAGAGAGAGAAAATATGAGAAAATAAATATTTTATTGATAAAGTAGATGAATAGTATTAAAGAGTGAATAATAATTTTTTAAATTTAGTGAAAAACTGTAGATTTGTTAAAATTGTTAGTTATTTTATTAGTAAAATATTGAAAAAGTGAGTTAGATTATAGTAAAAGTAAAATTGGGTTCAAAATTCGAGATAAATAGTGAGATAAAATATTATATTTTGACGAAAGAGTTAAAGAAGCATGTTAAGATAAGAACAAGAGGATTGTAAATAGACCAAAAAAAGATGACTTGGCTATGGACGAGCACAACAAATATGTGATGCATTCAAGTTACACACCAAGAAAAAAAAAGAAGTTGCGAGTGGCTAGCACTAGTAGTGTCGTGCCTTGACATGGACCCCTAAGATAAACATGACCAAATTGAATCAGAATCCCAAAACAATATTGAAACTGGATCGGGCAAAATCGAAACCGACCTAGAATCGTGAATTGCAGAGTAAAAATCGACGGTTCACGGGCTGGTTCTGGTTCAAGCGTTTTCAAAACCGTTGAATCGTCAGCTCTGCGTGGTTCTAAACCAACGTTCAACCAATATTTAATCGTTATGATCATAATAAATGTAGTAGTGGTTTAGCAGAAATGGTTGTTGTAGATCATTTATCATTTAGCTTTAGTGAAAAACTTGGTTTTAATAAATGGGTTAAAAAAATTTGTCAACTGGCTTTAAAATGGTTTCTAGAAATACGATTAAAAGGAATTTGTCACAATTGTATATAAAAAAAAAGGATTTGGTAAATTATTTTCAAGAAAATAATATACATGTATCCATTTGTAGTAATATTTAGAGAGATCATATTCAAACTCATGCATATATGAGTATTATATGTCATTGGGTCAATAAAAAAATTTTAATGCAAAAAAAGAGTTTTAGCATATTGATGTTTTGATGAACCTCATACTATAACAAACATTTAGAGAATAATTCATAACATTTTAAAAGAATATAAGTTGGTTAATAGAATATTTTCAATTTCATTTGATAACGCATCGACTAATAATACTTCTATTTACGAATTAAAATCAATTTGTCAACCAAATTTTGGAGGATGATTTCTTCATGTATGATATGTTTGCCATGTTTTTAATTTATGTGTTCAAAATGGTTTACAAGCAATGAATTTTTATATAACTCCAATAAAATATGTTATTTCTTATATTTGGGTGTTCTATAGAACTGCAAGAGATTGAGCGAATTTTTGAATTCAAAATGGTAAACAAGCTAAACGTTTTTCAATAGATGTTTATAATAGTTGGAACTTGAATTTTAAATTAATTAATCAATTTTTTGATTACAAAAAAAATATTGTGTTCTTTTGCCGTTCAACATATTCCAAATAGTAGTCTTTTACCAACTACTTGGATTATTTATGAAACAAATATGGAGATTTTAAAACATTTCAATGATGCCACTCATATTTTTAACTATGTGTATAGACCAACTTCGCATGAATTTGTAGAACAAGTATTGAATATAGCCGGTGCGTTAATGGAGGGCGAGAAAATTGAAGAAATTCGACACGCCATCCTTTAAACGAAATTAAAATAGTTAAATTATTTCAAATTTATTCATGGAATTTATCTTGTTGCATTTAGTTTTGATCTTAGGTCTAGACCTAAATTTGATTTGTTGCATGAAATATTGGAGACTTATTATTCAATGTTAGGATTAGAGGATGGAGGCGATATTGATGTTTTGCAAATTATTTTTAGAGTTAGGTTTTTAATAAATACATTATTAGAATTTTATAGTATTTTTTAACTTCAAATGATGAATCTGCTTCCTCCACACTTCCGCCTACCCCCTCCTCCACCTCATTAAAATGGGAAAACAAATTTTTAGCGGATAGATGGAAGAAATCAAGAAGTTCGACTTCGAACTCCCATTCGAAGCTAAAAGTTTATATAACCACTGTTTTTTAGTTTGGTGAAGATTTTCAAAATTTGGAGTGGTAAAGACGACATAGGATGACATTCCAACACTAGCGAAGATTGCACTCCAGGTTCTAATTGTTCCAGCCTCTACAATAGCAGTGGAATAAACATTTAGCAATGGAGGCAACATTATAGATCCAAGGAGATCAAGATTGGCTCCCGAGTCATTGGAAGCGCAAGTTTACGTTGATGATTGGTCAAGGGCGGAAGACAAGACTCAAGATCAACTTATTCAATCATCATCCTCCAACGAGTTCCTTAATGATGCTTCAACAACGACAACTTTCAACTCCAATGACTCGAGTTAGGTAAGTAGGGTGCCAAATTTCATAAAGGTAAGAGAATTACGTGAGTTTTGATTCCTCTAAACCCTAAGAGGATACGTAGGCAACTTAATATAATTAAGTTCAAGCCTTTCCTTTTTTTCATTTGTATAAATTAACTTGTACTTATGTTAATTCAACTGTATTTGTATTAATTCACTTGCACTTGTATTAATTCAATTGTACTTGTATTAATTCACTTGTATAGTTGTACTTATAGTAATTCAATTGCATTAATTCACTTGTACTTGTACTAATTCACTTGTAATTATTTTTGTAATTCTAAAAAAAATTGTACACAATTGTACACCAAATGAATAGTACTAATAGTATTTTCAAATTTGAATGAATATGATTTGCATTTATTTTTTCATTTGTAAAAATTCCCTCCATGTTAAAAAGAAATGTAGTCAATATCTAGAAGAGAGTATCTTTACCAAACTAGAAAATGGAACGAGACAAAAATTGATTACAAAATTCAAAAAAAAAAGTGGGCTGAATCAGAACCGGTGGTGGTCAAACCTAGAATCGTCAGTTTACGAACCAAATCTGTCGATTCGTGAACCGTGGCCATGCCTAGCATGAGGTTTAGGGTTTGAAGCGACATTCGGGAGTACGACATTAGGTCTATGTCTCCTTGAGAAACCGTAAAAAAAAATAATAAGAAGGAAGTTGGATGCAAATAATAAAGTTAATTATGCCACATGTTTCAAATAAAATTCAGATTTTGATAAAAGGAACCCAAAGTTTTGTAATTAGCATATACCACTTTTTAAAGTTTCATTTGCTCGGGTGCCATTTTTTTAACCCATTAGTTGAAAAATTCCATAAGTATAAATACTGTGGTTATAAGGCGGTTTCTTCTCACAACTCAATTTTCTAATTGCTTATAGAATTGTTGCTCTATTTGTCTCTTCGTTTTCCCGATAAGCTAGGTTTTGCTATCTACATTGTTCCTCTGTGAATCGGTGGCATTTTCTTTCTCTTTTCGTTACATGCATGTTGTTTAGGTTTAATGTATGACTTTATTCTATTCTCTATTTTTTATTAGTGTTGTTTAGTTCAAAAGAGTACGATTAGTAGGTTGTTTTTGTGATTAATGTGTTGGATTTGTTGTTTGGTTGTGTGATTTTGTTGTTTTATGAGTTTATTTGTATAATGGAGGACCAATTGAACTTTCCTGAGACCGTTGGAAGGGTTGAGAAGATGTATAGTGTTTTTAGCAAGGGTAAGAGACCCTATGTTCATTCGTCATTCGAATCGACAAAGAAGATTAAGATTTCAGAGACTGAATTGACTTAGAAGGTTGGGTTTTGGTTTTGCGTTGATTGATTTTGTTCTTTTTGATGTCTTATATATTGATTGTTGGTTTATTGTTCTTGTTTTAAGGGGAAAGGTCAGTCGGGTTCCTCGAAAGCTGAGCCTCAAAAAAAGGCGAAGCGTCGCACCGTGGCCAGAAAGTGTGAGGCGCAGAAGAAAAAGACTAAGTTACCTAGTAAAGAATCATCTGATGAGGTTAGTTCTATTACTTTTTTTATGCTGATTAATGATTTTGTTTTATTTATTTGTTGTTGTCTGTTAAAAACATGTGTTTGTTTGTCATGTGTCTCTTGTCTGTTTGATGTTGATTTTGGTTTAATAATGTTGGCGTTTAAATGTCTCCAAAAGTGTTCACTGTATATTTTCTAAAACTATTTGTGTTGATTTTGAATTTTTGTGATGGAAAATGGCACGAATTTTACAAGAATTTAATTTATTAAGAAGGTCTTCAAATGTCTCTAAATGTCTCCGGTTATGTTAAATTTATTTATTAAGTTTTAGTAGTGTATAATTTGTTATGCATTTTTTATGTCAGGGTTTGAAGTTGGTCGTGCCTCCATCTCATCATTTCTCTGCTAAGATTACATTTAACTATATGCATACTGAACCACCATTTTTCAAGAGATATTTGAGTGCTAGGCAGATGGAGTTGTTTAGGGTACTTGTTTTGGTTTTTTATTGGATATTGATGAGGTGGTGGGTCAGGGACAGGTGATTCATTCCTTATTATCAAGGGAAGTTGAATGCAGGGAGGCTGATGTGGTTTGCTTTAAAGTTGGAGGAAAGACATTGAGATTTGGGTTGGAAAAGTTTGGTATGTAGAGTGGGTTAAAATGTGTGGGTGATTTGGATACTTTTGTGTTGTTTGAGTGGGATGGTGACTTAATGACAAAGTATTTTCTAGATGATAAAGTTGTGAATAAGTCATCATTATTTGAGGCAATCATATACAAAAGATGGAAGAGTGATGAGGATGCAGTGAAGCTTGTTGCGCTGTTTATAATTCATAGATTTGTAAATACTTGTCGAGCGGATAGGTCTTTGAAGAAGGAGGATTTTGCAATAGTTGACTCTGCATATGAAAACTACCCGTAGGGAATAGTTATTTTTACATCAACGTTACAATCTTTAAAGGGTAGGCTTATTGAGTATGGTGCTCAAGGCTACAACAACTCTTTTTTTCATTACCGTATGGATGGTTTCCCGATGGTTTTTCAGTTTGGTTTTATGAGATTTGTTTGTGAGTCAATGGGGCTATTGCACATAGAATAGGGACGAGAATCCCTAAAATTTTAAACTAGAAAGCAACGTCTCAGCCTACATTGATAGCATTGAGGAAGACGATATTTGATTTCCAAAGGTAATTTTGGTATTTAAATTTTAGTTTGTTTAATAACTTTTGTGTTGAGAAGTTTTTTTTTTTAAATTGTCTTGTTTCTGTGTTATGTGCAGCTGATGGTTTAGAATTTGGTACCTGAGATGTGAAGATTGATTCATTGAATTTGAGGCAGCTACATGACCATTTTAAGGGTCAAACAAAGCAGGGTAAAAATGTTCCAGTGCACGATTCTAGTTTATCAAAGAAAGTTGAGAAGTTGTATGGGAAATTGATGGAGCTATCAATTGACTTGAGTGAGTTCAAGCTTTCCATTTTTAGTGAGATCCATAGTTTACGAGAAAAGTTTGACAAAACATTTAAAGAGTTTGATGATGCAATAATTGATTTACACATGAGGGTTGCTATGTATGGTGTGGAACATGTAATGTTATTTTATATGTTGTTAGAGTTTTATATTAATGTTATATTGTTCTTATTTTTGTAAATAGTTTTTGTTTTTTGGTTATTGTTTTAATCTGTTTGTTGTGACAGGGATAGAAAGGATAGGGAAGATGACGATGACAATGGAAGGGGTGATAAAACAGAAAATGAAGAAGAAAGGGATGATGAAAATGGAAATGAAGAACGCAGGGTAGATGAAAAAGAAGATGAAGAACAGAAGGATTATGAAAAAGATGATGAAGAACAAATGGATGTGCAAAAAGAAAATGAACAACAACGGGAAGATGAAAATTGAAATGATAAGGAAGGGGGGATGACAATGAAAATGAGAAGGGAATGTCTATTAACTGTAACATCCCACCAAAGTAGGCAGCTAAAAACTAACAATTCAAGCAACCTACTGCGCAGTAGCTCTGTGTTCTTACATCAGATAAGTGTATAGGAATGGAAAGGTTTATAAGTATAAGGACTTGACTACTTAAGTAACCTAAGCCTGAACTTTTGGGCTTAGTGGTTGAAAACCCATGAGTTGTCAAATGTTGCTTAAGGACAATTGCGTGCTTATGCTGGGTCATGACAATTATGGTATCAGAGTCACTCCGCGTGAAAATTTGAACGGTGGTGGGGTAAACCTCAACTGATGGTGATGGTGAGGCAAACCTTATGAGTTGAGAGAAAGTTCCTGAGTTTAAGAGAATCCTATATCTGCGGGTTGAGTATAGGCGAATCCCACACCAATAAAACACGAGAGAGATTCTGAGCATCATAATTGGAAGTCCTGGTGACGAGGATGTCACAAATCTATAGGGGTGGGAATTGTAACATCCCATCAAAACAGACAGTTGAAAGCTAGCAGGTCAAATAACCTGTTGTGCAGCAACTCTATGTTCCCATATCGGATAAGTGTACATGGATGGAAATGTTTATAAGTATAAGGACGTGACTACTTAAGTAACACAAGCTTGAACTTTTAGGCTTAGTTGTTGAAAGTCCATGAGTTGTCAGATGTTGCTTAAGGACAACTGTGTGTTTATGCCCAATCGTGACACTTATAGTGTTAGGTTGGGGGATGATTACTCTTCGTGTTTGCATAAGCTATAAAATTTGGGTATAAGGTTAGTATTTCTTTTACTTCTTTTGTCATTTTCAATTCTGGTGGCTTTTTCACACTTAATGGAGACATTTGGAGACTTTCTTGTACACTGGTTTGCAATTTTGGTACACTTCTGTAGACCTGTGAAGACTTTTTTGAGAGTTGCCGGGGCTTCACGTAAATATGTAAAGACCTTTGGAGATCAGTGAAGACTTGTTGTTATTTAATGTTTAGTTGTTCTAACATTTTATTATTTATTTTTTATAGGCTATAAGTAGGTCGATGGAAAAGCTAGAACCAACTGTGTTGCAATAACACGTGGGTGAAGATTTTGACATTGAGGAATACTTCACCGACCCAGGTTTAGAGGTGCACATTTATGTCACTGCTGAACTTGTGCAAGGGGATAAGCAATTGCAGATTCAGTTGGTGAAGAGAAGGGTGTTGATTCTGTTGTGGTGGATGCACCAGCGGGTGTTTCAATGGTTGAAAAAAAGGAGCTTGTGATTTACATCACTAATGCTGCAAGTGGAAAGCAGAATACCAAGTCGTCTAAGCTTTTAAGGTCTCCATTCACTGGCTGGTTTGGTATGTTAAGTTCAGTTTTGATGATAATGGATGCAAAATATCCATGAAAAGGGTGCAAAGTTGAAGACTTGCTGATATCTGGCCAAAAAGCTCCTTACAAGCCATGAAACCGTGTTGATGCATGCTGAACTAGATTCTACGCATGCAAAAGCTGTACTATGCACATTGACGAGAGCTTAGATTAATGTGGAGAAAATGTGCAAGAGTCAAAGCACGTTGAGATGAGGGTGTGCTCATAGAAGAGCAAAAGAAAAATTTCTAAAGAGACTATACTACGTACGTAGAACATGCCTCAGCGCATGTAGACGAAGATGACAATTGTCTGAGATAAAGCCAAATTCTGTTACAGTCTGACAGATTTCAAACGAGAATATTATCTGACACAGATTCAAATAATATCAGGAGAACACAGAAAATCACGCCCATTGCAATGTTTACTAAGCTGTCAGACGAGATGAGCTGGACTAACTGACAAAGCCAAAACGCTCATCGGGAATTCAAATTCAAATATTCCCTGACAAGTGCTGACACATGTGCAGAACAAAGGTACAACCTTGAACATCTACGCACATAGAACAAAGTGCAACACACGTAGCAAGCCACTGGGTAAAAATTGCATATTCTGAAGATTGAAGCAAGGCACGTAGAACGTGGCACAAAGCACACAAAACTTAATAGCAATGCGCGTAGAATAATACCAACGCACGTAGATGCTGATTCACTTAAAGCCGAGACCACTAAAGTTCTATCAATGCACGTAGACTTGCATACACAACACGTAGAACTCAGATGGAATGAGGTACTATGCATGTAGATGGTGGCTACGCACGTAGAATATGGTGATGTCATTATTGAGCAGAATTTGTTTTATCTCTCAACGACTACTTCGAGGTTTCAATGGATATATTTTTTACAGTAGCTATAAATAAGCATCCTAGAACAGAAGAGAAGTAAAAGATACCATTGCTAAGACTTGCTAATCATTCTATCTCTGTTCTCTACCCTTATAACCCATTTGAGCTATTGTACTTGCATATATTTCTGGGTTTGTTTAAGCTTAGATTTTGCAATATCTTTGGGTTGATTTGTAACAAACAAGGTTATTTGCTTGAGGGTAGTTAGGTTTCCTTGTTGAGTCTTGAAAAACAAGAGTGGTTGCTAGTTAGCCTTAAAAAGATATTAGGTAACGGTTTGCTTGTTTTGTCCTGAAAACAAGTGGTAATAGTTTTCTAGTTCAACCCACAAAAACAAGGGACACATTTTTCTTGTTGATCCTGCAAAAATAAGGTGTAACAATTTGCTTGTTGATCCTGTAAAAATAAGTTGTTGTAAATGGTTTCCCTGCACCCGCAAGTGAGGAGATAGTTGATTGAACTCTCTAGTGGATCTAAAGGAGTGGATGTAGGTCAAGAGGACCGAACCACTATAAATATTGGGCTTTGATTTTTTCTCTCCCTTGCTCTCCTTATTTTGCTTTATATTTGTTTTACATTGTTTGTGAATTGATGATTTTATTGCTTCCGCATTATACTTTGATTTTGATTTGAAAAGAACTTTGTTATTTGCTTAAATTTGCAAAAGATTTTCAACAAAGTTTTTTAACTTGATAAAAATTCAATTCACCCCCCTCTTGGAGTGCTATTCCATTGCTCATTAGGACCAACAACGATTTCGTTTTCATGGTAGTGTTAGAAAGTTTGTTTCTACTTATAAGAAGAATAATATTTTTAGGGGAGTGTATTCGTTGAATGACAATTATGTCTTGGATAACCTGGTATATTTTATGATGATGACTGATGTGTATGCTTTTGTAGAAGCTAAGAAAGTCTTGTCTGAAGACGAAGAGTATGTATTTTATTTGTTCAATATTTGACAAAGTAGTGTTATTTGCAATGTTTTTTTTCTTTTGTCTGATTTGATTATTTGTTTAAGGGAAGATTCTGAGTCCAAAAAGAAGGTGAAGAAGGAGAAAAAAAATTTACATTGCTGCTGTAGATAAGCTCGATCCTCCTTTTGATTTCAGTGTGGAAAAAATAAGGAACAGGAAATGGTTATTTGATTTGATTTATTGTAGTCGGAAGCTTAGATCATCGATATGTTTCCTTCTGTTTTTTTGTACAATTTTGGACAGTTTTTGTTGTTGTTTGTTTGTGATATAGTCTAATTTTTGTTTTTTTTTCTTATGCAACATATCAATATTGTCCTTTACTATATCCGTAAAAAATAAAAGTATGGTCATTGAGGATATAATTTCACCATAACGTACAATATCTTCGACATATACTTGTAGCAATGGTATGGTGTTTATAGTAGTCTGCCCAAGGGTGAACAACATTCAATTATCAATCTTGATGATGTTGTTGGGTTTTACATAAGGAGCCAATAGTTGGCATGTTGCAGATCTTGGTCTTAGTTTGATCATGTGTGGATGCCTTCGAATGTCGGTGGTGATCACTGGGTGATGCTACGTTTGACGTTTGAAAATAGGACTTTATATGTTTATGACTCTATAAGGAATGAGGGTTATGATGAATTTGTGAATGAACAGTTGCAGAGGTATGCTGTCCGACTTTCCCTTTTTTATTGATGATTAAGGCATCTGGCCTGTTAAAAGAAATATGGGCAAGCTTAGAAAAATACCTGTAACAGAACCTCTTTAGCTTTTGTGGGTAAGAGGTCTTTCCCATAAAAAAAAAGAGGTATCTTTTTTACAATTCTTTTATTCAGTTGGTTTTTAATTTTTGTGTGGTTATTGCATTTGCCTTCTTTTAACTTGTTGTGTAATGTGTTTTCAATTATTGTGGTTCTTATGCTTTGACATTTGCAGAATATTCATGTTTCTATGACAAGAAAGATATGTGGAAGACATTGATGTGGAGTTGTACCGGGATAGACTAGCTTGTTTGCTTTTTCATTATGGCAAGATGAAAAAGGAGAACAGGTACACAAGTGAGAATGAATGTGATGAAGGTCGTTAAGGATTAAAGTTGCCTGTTTTTATGTACTTTTTGTTTGGTGACAAAAAATGAATTATTGAACAATGTTGAATTTTTCCTAGAAAAAAAAACAGTTATGAATCTTGTTCATATTACTCTAATGTAATATTTTTCTAGAGTAATTGCAATATATTCTAAATGTTTCATCTACTTCTAAATATATATCTTTTTTTGGTATATTTGTACATGATCTTCTGTTGTGCTTTGCTTCTTCACACCTTCCACAGTGAACATCTGCTATTTTTTTCAAGCATAACCTATATCTTCTTTTTCTCAATTTTCTGACTTTAGGTTTCTCAACTGGCTTCTTCACAACTTGTTGCATTACTTCTTATGGTATTCTGATTCTGTTTTCTGTTGAAATTGGTTGTACTATTGTTTCATATGTTGCTTTCAGTGTATCATTCTTATAGTATTCCAAACAGTATTTGTATGGATTCCATAGCTTTGTTTTTATTAGAATGACAACGTGGTTTGATGGAAGTCCATCTACTTGGAATCTTTTGCAAGTGCATGTTTTTTCTTCCATGTTTATTCTGAATGTTTTAGTTTTGTTGACTATTTTGAATACTTTGTCAAAAGCCGGTCCACTTGCAAAGTTCATTCTAAAACATATATATTAGTACAATTGTAGACTTTTTGAGACTTCTGTAAGAGACATCTATAGATCTTTTGAATACCTTCAGAGACTTTTTTTGCATTTTCCAGAAAATGACATATGTAAGTTTCATATTATATGAGTAGATGCAATAATCTTACCATTAAGTTTTCTGCTTCCAGCAATCTTTTGAATATGATTTTGTGATATTTTGGTGTAAATGGTGTGATTGTGTGTGTCGCTAGGTTTTGAACTTATAGCTCCATTCTTGGCATAAGGTTCTTAATGCTTCAAGTAGTAGAGTTATTGGTAGTTCACATATTTTGTTGTTTATTACATTGAGTGATTCCATTATGTTTGATGTCATTGTCTGCATTCTGTATTCTTTTGAGTAGAGTGCTACTCATTTCTCGGGATTGACATCGTTGAGATAAATGCAAATTCTCACATCCATATGGTCAAGTTATTCCATGTTGTACTTGCAGTGCTTATGTGTATATGCTTTTACTGTTCCAAAGAAATATTTTTTCAAGTCTTCATGGCTCTTTTTATACTTCATTTTGATGTTGTTGAGCAAGTGATATATGCAGTAGAAGTGTCCTGCTTCTGGATACACTTTTCTGGTTACATTTGCTATGCTTTCATGTCTGTCTGATATGATGCACATTCCTAGTCTATAAACGTATGCTTGCTTGAATCTTCCAAAGAACCACTGGTAGGACCCGTTGTTTTCTGAATCAATAACAGCAAATGCTAGTGGGAGTATTTTCCCTTATGCATTATATGTGCATGCTAAAATTAATGTTCCACCATATGCT